>RBNK01000218.1:0-32929 GCA_003990785.1 Endogone sp. FLAS-F59071 | reverse complement strand
CTCCTCCTCCTCCTCCTCCTCCTCCTCCTCCTCCTCCTCCCTCCTCCTCCTCTTTCTCCCCCTTCTCCTCCTCGTCTTGTCTCCAACTCTTCATTACGCCCATAGTTGCTAAATCATCCGATTCGGATCACGTCCCTCACTCCCTTTCCACCCATGTAACCCTACCCAACCCACCTGTCCCTCCGCAACTTGACGTTCTTGACCTCGCTCCGGAACTCGAGCTCGATAATGCCCTTATTCTTGTGGTCATCCCAGATAACCACCTTGTTGGGAGGATACTTGGGATTCTTGCCGCCGCCCACCAGTGCGAGATAATTGCACCGAAAAAGCATTTCAACGATACTGATGCCGCCATCCTCGAAGTCTGTGGGTTCGAATAGCGCCAATGTAAGAGAGCACTATGAGCCAAACGGTACGGAGAAAGGCAAGGAAGGGTATAAATCTACAAGAAAAAGAGAAGGGGAAAGAAAAAATTACCCTTGCGCATCTTTTCTTTGAGAGGGTCACAGTTGAAGATCCGGAATCCGGCGTCGAGCCCCAGAGCGAAGCATCCAAAGTCCTGGTTGAACCCACCGTACAGCAGCCCGGGGGCGTCGTGCGGGGAGGATGAAGAGCTAGGTCGAGATAAATTCATGTGTTGTTGCTGCTTTGCTGCTTTGCTGCTTTCTTTTGTTTGTTTCTGCGGTTTTTGTCAAGGTAGTTCTTGTGGGCAATGGAGCAGATGTTGTATATATTTGTGGACCATGCACGTGTGACTGGCTCTGCGGGGCACATGACCGAAAATGAGAGTCACGCATTTGGAGAAGAGACGCGTCATCATTTCGCCACAAGACTCACAAGAAACAATCACAAACGGTTAGTATATTGGGTGCTTGCATTATCAACGTGATCTGTCACATCTTTGTTGATTCCCCTCGCCCAATTCGTGTTGGAGTAATAATATTGCTTCCCCACGTATACACAATCACAATGTCACAATGTTCGTTTTCTGGCATCTTCGTTTTGCTGCCGAGAAATAATTACTGTTCAAAAGGAATGTGGCAATTCCCTGTTCCCGATTGAAAATGGTTATTTAAAATTCTCAAAATTCATTCTTATCATATGTCGTTTTTCAGGAAAAGAGAATTTGTAGATTTTTTGGTACAAAATTACAATTTCATGAAATCAAATAATGTAAAACAAATAATATCACTTCTATTGTAATCATACGTGTACACTTCCTGCCCGCCCAAAGGCCTTAGGTACCCTTCACATCACACTTCCATGTCACTTCACGTCACCAACGCCCACACCAAACATACCGCGTACACAATCACCCCGAAACCTACCACCTCACCCACCTCCCTCGCCACTCCCTTCCAAAACTCCCTCCTCTGCACCAATGCCATCAAACCACCTCCGGGCATCCCTCCCGCCCCCGCCCTGACTCTAGCCCTTCCCTCTTCTTCGCTCTCGTAGCCATCCCCGGCGCGCCCCACGAATACCGGCATCTCAAACTCCTCCCTGTTCGCTAGGGCACGATACCATCCATTCCGGAACCGTGCCACCGCCGCTATGGGCAAGGCCAGTAGTGTCAGTGCCGCCAGGCCCGCGTACGCGCCATATATACCTAGCTGGTCAGGCATCAAGCACAGTGTTACCAGCGATGTCGGTGGTGCCTCTCGTTCGCCGGTCGTATCTTGCGCGGGGTCGCTCTGGACGAATATGTCAGGGTTAAATAGGCTCAGCAGCAGGTACCCGGGCCTGCGCACCCCCTGCGCCATACTAAACGTGTTGACCGTGATTTCCGTCGCCTGTACAACCGTGCGCGGCAGCCAAGGCGCCGCCGACTCGATAATAGCATGGTGCACGTGCTCACAGTAGTCGTGGTCGTCGCCCGAGAAGACGCGCTGCGGCCGGATGGTCTCAAGAATCTTCCGCGTCAACTCCGCTGTGACTAGATTCTGGTACTGAGGTCCGATGCCCTGGGTAATAGTGCCCTTGGAACCCCGTAACGGGCCGCACGAATCCGACGGAGAACGGTGCAATGGGACGTGAGTGAGGAGGATGCGCGGTTGCCCGGGGGCCGGTAAAGGCACCAAGGCAAGAAATTCGGCGACGGGAGCAAAAACCTCTTGGGAATGGGAACTCAGGGAGACGGTATCGAGGATGACGAATGAGTGGTTGCCGAGGCTGACCTCGTACGAGGTTCTGGTGTTGAAATACTGCTTGAACCGCTCCAGCACGCCACCACGCACACCTTCACCGAAGCCGATGTCGTGGTTGCCGGCCATGTAATAGATTGAAGTAGTTTCCGGGTAGAGAGGACGAAAAAGTGACATGAACCGCTTGTACTCGGCGACCCATCTTGTCTCTTCGGACCACTCGCGGCCGCCGTCCATCAGATCACCCAGGAAGAAGATAGCGTCCGGCCGCAGCGCGCGGTTAAGCCGGCGCCAGTTCTTGCTCATGTAGAGATCCGTATAGAACTCGAGCAAATATTCCAGCACACCCGAGTAGCCATACGAATACTGGTCCGTGATCTGAGGGTCGGCCACCAGGGCGATATGGTAGGGCTGGGTGTGCGGGGCGATAGAGCGCCATGAAGTGTGCTCTGGCCAAGGGCAGGGCCAGGTGGCCGCGTGAAAGACTAGGATTTCACCGGTCAGGAGAGCGATGAGCCATAAGAGCTTGAGGAGGCCAGTTGGATTGCGCTTGATGGCGAGTATGCGCAGAGGGGAGACACGTGAGGGACGGGCCATTGAAGAGTTGGAGAGTTGGATTTACGATATAAATTAAGGCACGATTTTTGAGTGGCGAAAGAAAGAGCTGTCACGTTTTTCAGCCTCATTTTCTTCCAATTGCATACCTGCATACCTAGGTACGCTGAGTATGTGGACTTGTTGATATAGTAGAAAGAATTGTAACCGGCTTCTTTTCTTTATGGATCAGATTGAACTGCATTCTGACATCAACAGTTTAGCTTTTTCTTCTCCTTCTCCTTATTTTGTTCCCTTGGCATCTCGTTGATTGATTTATAAATAATAACTACCCCCCCTTTACACGTAACCACATGCCAATCTATCGACGATAGCACACTTTGACCCTCCAGATTTGATGAGGTGGTGTTGCATTGATCGATGACACTATACAATGGCCCGTCTTTGATTCTGAGAGAGAGTCGTTCGGGGAAAAAAAAAAAAACTGTAAATGTTGCATCACCAATGTGAGTTCGTATGATCTGGATGATGGATGCTTTAGTGATTCATGGTTACAGTTGACGTTAGGGCATGCACACCAACCTTGACGATAAAATGTGTCAAAAGTAAAAAGCATGTTTGGCGATGGCAAGGAGTACTCAACAGGTGGAGAGGTTTCAGATCCTTTTCGGCAGTCCCTTTGATAATACTCATGGCCCGTATAATTAAGCGTTCAAAAGTAAAGACGGCGACGCTTATGTTACCTCAGGTCAGGTTACGGATCTACCCGTTTGGAGCGACAACGGCTGTGATATGGGAGAAGTGATGAACGACAATGATAAAGAGGAGCCAACTAATGCGATGACGATAAAACTTGCTATCATAACAGTGGATTGATTTTTTTACATACCACCTATTTGCAACAATTAGAATCTATCTTGGCTCGTACTAAAGATATCACAATCAAGAAAAAGACATGTAAATGGATTATCTGTGCGCTTTGATGTAAACAGAGTTATTTTTAAATCTTAACCCAGATGTAAAACCTTCACATCAATTTGATTAATTGGATTGCTTGCTATCACTGAAGGAATGGTGGACAACAAGTAGACGCATTTCTGAACAGTCTTTCTCAAACAGGAGGAAGCATATAAAAACCGCCCACTGGCACTTCCTTTTGACCCTCAGTTACTCACACAGTCAAACAGAACTCCCACAGTTAAACAGAACTCCCACAGTTAAACAGAACTCCCACAAACAAACTTTCAATCAAAACAAACAAACCCCACACGAATAAAAATGACCAAGCAAACCGTCTCTCTCTTCTTCGTCGCCGCCTTCGCCCAATCCTTCCTTTTCACCTTCGGCGCCAGCACACCCAATTTCAATTCCAACCACGCCAATGTCCAAAAGCGCAACCTCGGCGAGCGGTGCCTCGAGGGCGGCTACGGCTGCTACGGCGGCTACGGTGGCTGCGGTGGCTACGGTTGTGATGGTTTCGGTTGTGGTGGCTACGGTGGATACGGGTGTGGCGTTCCCTATTCTACCAGCTATAATGCCGCTTCCAATAACGCTAACCAAGCATGTGGTAGTCAGTCCTACGAGAACAGCGACCACCTGTCTGCCAACATCTGCAAGGATGATGACACTGCTTACAGCAATAGCAATGACAACAACTGTGCGAACAACGTCGCGACGAATTTCAACACGATTTGCAAGCGTCATCTCGAGAATTCCTTCGACCATGGATCCAGTGCTGGCCATGGCGCCTATGGTCTCAAAAAGCGTTGCGGTGGCTACGGTGGCTATGATGGCTATGGTGGCTATGGTGGCTACTGCGGATACGGTGGCTACGGCGGATTAGGCGGATACGGTTGTGGCTTTCCCTATTCCTCCAGCTATAACACTGCTTCTAACAACGCCAACCAAGCATGTGGTAGCCAGGCCTACGAGAACAGCGACCACCTGTCCGCCAACATCTGCAAGGATGATGACACTGCTTATAGCAATAACAACGCCTGCAATGCCTGCAACGCCAACGCGTTCAATAGTAACAATGTTATTGCCTGAACGATTACCAGGTGGGCTGACAGAGTACACGGAAATTCTGTGCAAGTTTTCGCATAGATTTCTGCCGCATGGCATAATTAGTTAGATAGTTAATACAAACATAAATAGAGTCCATGTACTTTTATATTCAACTTTCGAGATGAAAGCAATGGCACTTTTGTATCTTATGCCATATAATAATAATATACAGTTTTCACATAGTTTTGATCTATACTGAAATACACCTGGCAGGCAGCGTCAATGATGGTATTATTAATAGGTAATCAAGTTTATCATTAGATAGAGAAGAAAGACTTCGCCTTTTTATAGTACAGATCTGGTAAAGACATGTTGGAGACGAGACCAAAACTGCCTATTAGCAAATTGATTAGTTGGGGTTTAAGAGCTACTCGTACATTGTTTTGAAGGGCTCTATTTTTTTTTTTTTAAAAAAAAAAAAAAAAAAAACATGGCTGCACTGCATCAAGCTTGTTACACTAACAAAATTAACTCGGTTGACGAACCTAGAACCAATGCGCCGCATATCGCTAACTCCCAAGAGTCCAGCTTACCGGACGTGACGGTCGAGCCCCTATGCCCCTGGTGGGGCGCGTTTTCCGGGACGGGATCTGCTTCTGCTAATACTGTGTAGAAGCAAAAGTCAGGACGGGGGTGGTTTGGAGGGCATAAAAAAAGTGATTCCATGATTCCATATATTCGCTGAGCAACCCCTTTCTTGAGTGACTACTTTTATCTGGCGTCATAAAGTGACACGTTAACAAATATTCCAGTTTGCTTCTTTTAATCGCAACTGCGCTAGAAAATCTGTAGGTACATTCGGTAATGAGAAAAAAGCAGTTGTAAATATGACAAGGTATCACAACAAAAGCGGTATGCAGAGGTAACGGTCATGAATGTAGTTAAGAAATGAAATAGCCGCAGATGGTGGATGGACGATGAGAGATAAATGGCGAGGAGATAGTGGAAAATGAAGGTTGGACAATAAATAATTAGTATAAGCACACAATCGGCATATTGATAACGCCGAATTGAGATAAACGGAAGAACTGGTCAGAATGAAGCAAGGAAAATTGCTATTTACCAGTGGGAGCTTCTACGAAAAGCCAGATGTTATCCGCAAAGAGCCTTCGGACATCTCTGTCATTCCAGAACTCCACTCGGAAATCCTTCAGGACATATGGAAGGTTTTTGAATTCATCCAGACGTATTCCTTGTCTAGAGTCGTCGATCCTCTTGGTCGCCTTGAGAGTAAGGCTGGATGCAGCATAGTTGTCGAGTAATGGTGCTGATTTTGCCTTGATTGCATCCTTCAAGTCTGCCACTTCTTCTACGCCAACCAATGGAACTTTGTCCCAGCTACTTTCGAGTTTCACGAGTTTGAACCATGCTTTGGGGGCCATATCAATAACGTTGGTATGCTCCTTTTTAACAAGCGTCGGTAGTTCATCATCTACTATTCCGCTCATTAACATCTACTTAAAACATTACTCTCTGAATTATATTCTTGTTCCATTTTAAATGATTCAGAACTCTCAGGTGGGAAGCGGAAGTTGGATACTGATATCATTACCGAACTCGCTGAAATGGAAAAGAGGCAGAATCAAAAATACAAAGAGTAAGAAACTTTTATCAAATTCTGTTATATTTTTATTCGGTCTCAAGAGCAATTTAGGGAATTTCTTTGTGAACACCGTCTTGTTAGACGAACTGTGAACTTTACCAACAAAACCTATTCAACCTTTCACTTGGGATCCGAATAAGAAGAAGATGCTCAAGCAGAAAAATATTTACAGTGGCTGAATGATAACATTTATCTTCCCAATGACATCGTATTTTATCATGCTTCGTCCAAAAAAAACCTCCTCGCTGCCTCAATGGCGAGCGAAAAGTTTATCCTCAAGGGAACTACAGATATGGCCATTATAGAGAAAGCCTACATCGAAGATGCGAATTACACTGCCGGATTGCTTGTTGGTATTGAAGAAAGGAAGCAAATTGAAGAAAAGGATAACATGCAAGTTATTTTAGAACTCATCTCGGCATCCCTTTCCTCGTATTGCCCAGTCGTAATGCTTCTTACGGATTTGAGCGGTTTTTCTGGCTCCAACGAGGAATAGTTGCAAGTCGTATTTTTGATTTTTTTTATGGCGTTGCCTTACTCGAAAATATTGTACGCGAAACTCGAGCCGATCCTTTACCGGCTAGCCCGGACCGCCCTTATACTGAAGAAAACGTTGCACCACCCAAAGAATCGTCAGAAAACGTTGCACTACCCAAGGAATCGTCAGAAAAGGTTGCACCACTCAAAGAATCGTCAGAAAACGTTGCACCGCCCAAAGAATTATCAGAGAAACTGGAGTCAGAGGAGGAGCAGCCACTATCGCGGAGGCGTAACATGAACGCTATGAGTATACTGCCAGAAAGAGATGTTGACTTGTAAAATAATTTTGTATAGCGCTTCTTTCATACCAGAAACGGAGTGAAACGAAGAATGCCGAATGTCCAGTCTTACTGTGCCATACGACCTACCACGCTATCTGACAGACTGTCCAGATGTTAGAAAATGGTATTTTTTGTATTTTTTTTTCGCAAAATATTGTAGAATATTATATATATATATATATATATATAAAGAATGTAATATTGCGGAGATTGTGATCTTAAAAAAAGGGGGAGGGAGGGAAAATGAAATTGATATAACAATAATTGAATGAATAAGCTAAATAATAATAATAATAATAATAATAATAATAATAAAGCAACATTTGCAGATGTATTAAAATAAAAAAAAAAAAAGTGAGAACTGTTAATATCTATGGATGTTTATCTGGTTGATACTTTAATTATCATTTAAGAATTTTTACATTACATTAGGAAAATATTTTCAGTTCATAATTTATGACTAGCATCTGTACTTACAGACTGTTTATAAGCTGTTCTGAGTTGTTCATCATTTTGCAATACTGTTCAAAAGCTGTTGATACATTGTTTATATATTCTAGAACTGTTCATATACTGTTTGTATACTATTCTGATAAGTTTGTTAAAAACAGTTTGTAGTCTATGACTAGCATCTATGCTTATAGCTATTTTGTTTATAGCTCTTAATAAATACTGTTCACAAACTATTAAATCATTTTTCTAATATAGTCTATATTAAATTGTATCTATTTGTTGTAGATATTAATTTGAAAGTAGATTTGGCTTAAGTGTTTATTTATTTAGAGACTAACATTAAGAAAATGGGTTTATAGTTCACAAACAGTATTTCCTAAGTGCACACAGAATCGGTCAGCCTAATCTTTGAAACTAGGGATTATAAGCATTGATCTTATAAATGGTGAAGAATTTACCCACGGAGCTGTCATTAATACAAAAAAATGCCATTGTTATGTGCTGAGTTGTATATCATGCTGGATGTTGAGCGTTTTTGCTCAGAGGAGTTTATTGATAATTTTGATTAGTGTGTATAATTTAATTAATCAACTACATAAAATATATGTTAAATTAGACAATCTGAATATCCTTTTTGTTGTTGCTTTTTATAGTTCTGCTTTGCAACATTCTGTTTCAAAATAGCAAATTTTACACGATCACTTGTCGGGTGTGGACTATCAATATTATATGTTAGGTCTTCCAAGCTGTTCTGGATCCATGGTTTAGTCAAGAATCATTTTATGCAATGGATATCATTTTTTTATTATGAAATCGCATGACCACCCTTGGACAATGAGAATATTAAATACAATCACACTAGGATGTAGAAATAACTGAATATATCTACCAGCCGAGACAGCTAAACCCACTTAGAATGGATAATCCTCCTTAATTCCCTTCTCCACGTATGCCATAATCTGCTCCCCCGTCAAGCTTGGTCTCCACTCGGGCCCACCCCATTCCTCCTTCTGCCTCCGCTCCGCCTCCACCACCAGCCACAGCACCCCACGGCAGTACCGCACGTCGTCCCCTCTGCCGATCTCCTCTGCCAGCCGCACAATCTCTCCGTTCAAATCCCCAATTTCGGTGGCACGCCGGTTCATAAAGTCATCGCCCATCGAGCTGCGCGCCTCGGCCTTGACTTTAAATATATTCCGGAACAGGAAGTTGCACACAAAGTCCGGAAAGGCTAGCATATAGGAAAAAGCCTCCAACGGAATAGGAAAGGGAGAGACAGCCTTGATGTTGTGGGCCGCGTAGATAGTCAGGGCCTCGCTAATGCATCGGGACCAGATATAGCGGAAAGAATATTGACTGAACTCGGCGAGGAGGTTAACACCGCTGAGAGCGTTGACAGCCTGGAATTCAAGCGTAGGGAATTTTAGGTGAGCGTCGTCTCCGCAAAAAAGCACCGAAAAAAAAAAAAAAAGGGCAATGTAGCTGTGTGAAAGAATTGTTTGTTTGTTTTTTTAAATAAATAAATAAAAAAAAAAACGCACATTATTCAGATTCGTCGCCAGCTTCGCATAAAGCACTCCTTTTATATTATCTGTCACACGCAGTGGCACTCCGGCCTCGCGCAGTGCCTGCGCGATGGGCTCCGTGACCTCGGACGCCTCGATCATAATGTCTCCGCCTGTGCCCTGGTAGAACCGCGACCCGTCTTCGGGGGATGAGATGGCCACATTGAAGGGTACCATACCGCCAAGCACACGGTTGTCCGGTACAAATGTACGGATTTGATCGGGGTTGCGCGCACCATTCTGTAAGCTTACGAACTGTATAGTGGGGTGTGTGAAGGGTTTGGTTGAGCAAGGTTTCATGCAAAAACGGACACCCCAACCTCATCGTTGGAATCAAAGCTCAATCACTTACCACTGTTTTTTCACTGAACCGACGTCCATCAAGCTGCCTAAACGCTTCCCCGACCTGCGTCCCTTTGAGCGTGACTAACACGTAATCGGGATCAAAGTCCACCAGCTTGATCACGTCTGTTACGAACGCCACATCTGTCGCGGGGATCGACACCGCCGGTTTTCCAGCGGGAACCACGTTCAGCGCTCCAGCTTTCTCAATGATACCCTGCACACGTTGTCGGCCGACAAAAAGGACCTCATGCGTGTGGCCGTAGAGGTGAGCCTGGATGCAGAGTAAACGAGGCATGAGTAAGAGGGGTTGGGGAAATTGGCAAGAAGTAGAAACGAGGAAGAGAAATGCTTGCCCCGACGAAGCACCCAATGTTCCCCGCACCGTATATCGCAATTTTCATTTTGGTTGTAAGTGAAGCTGGCAATCGTAAGGATGGAGATCTTTATAGATTTCCCAGATATCACGTGAAGTCCGGCGCAGAGTTATTCCGCGATTTATCAGTAAATCCGAATGCTGAGCGAAATTGCCAAAATACCGAGTTAAATATCACTAAAAAAAAAAAAAAAAAAAAAAAAAAAAAAAAAAAAAAAAAAAAAAAAAAAAAAAAAAAAAAAAAAAAAAAAAAAAAAAAAAAAAAAAAAAAAAAAAAAAAAAAACTAACTCTTCTCAAGAACCTTTCTAAAGATGGGAAATTATTCCACAAAAGAATAAGAGAAGGAGCTTTATCGAAACTATCAAGGTTAGCTTGCTGTGTTTCGGTGAACACAAATGGTTCTTCGAATATGTCATTACTAAAATCTTTGATTGATCTGGTTGTCTGTGACAAATTTGACATAGTATATACTCGAGGCTCTTGGTTGTATATACTATTGTCAGAAAAATAAGGACCACATTAAATATCTCCTAGAGATGTAAATTTCTGAGTCATAAATAATGTACGCTCGTTCAGATAGATAAAAGACGCTCAGATAAAGAACAATGTTTAGTTTAGTGATGGTTGAAATCCTCCTGCAGTGGTTCCCTGTGCCATCGCCTACAAATAAGGCTAATGTGATACTTGCATCGTTTATCATCCATTATTAGATCCATTATTATATAGATGAAAGAAATGCCTGCAGGTGAAGTTCAATCTGGAAAATCGAGTCAGGTGGTTGTTTTAAAATAGCCCGGTCGACGAATAAGTGTTTTATACTGATCAAGCCTCACAGGCCCGGTCGACGAATAAACAAAAAGACCCGGTCGACAAATAGTTAATTCCAATTATTTAATATTTCAAAGATATAATAATAAAGGTGTATATTAAGAGCTGGATACGCAGCAATCCTTAGCTCTAGAGCATACAAACGTGGCGTTGAGCCACCGCAGTTCATTCAGAAACTGTGGGACCCGAGCCGACGATGTCGCACCATGCCAACGTGATACCGATATGAGACTGATCGTGTGCTATTATTTTGTTTATTTGAATGCTGGGTACCTGTGTCAAATTTAACGTCTATGTCTTTATGCATAATTTGGTCCGGGCGACACTGCCAAGACTGCTGTGTGATAAACTCTGGACTATAAGCCCCCCCATGAAATATGTTAAAAGTGTTATAAACATTGAGGGGCTTATAGTCATGAATTTACGGTGTCATGATTAATAATACAACGCGACTGAACGTGCGAGCGCCACTTGGACCTCGTCTGTCCAACCAGAATCTCGACTTGATTTATTCCCAATGCCTGTAGGTGCGACGTGCCCGTTTTGGAGACTGTTCTCAGTTCTTTTCGGCCGTATGAGATAAAGCGTTTATGGGTGGTGATAATCATTGTGAGGAGTCGCCCATTGGATCCGATTGCGGAGCATTTTTCAAACTTTCAAATACTGCGTGACAAATGTACGATAAAGAAGCTTTCATTGGCTCATTGGCTTTCTTTATTAAGCCGTGTTGATATTGCATAGAACCCAGGTTGAGACTCAAAAGCCACCTTGATTCCTGCCCCGAGATTCCAGTGTTCCATGCAGACCCCCTGGTGCGACCGCGTGGCCGCGTGGTCTCGCGCGCGGCTGTCGGCTCGGTGGCGCCATGTGGTGTGCGCGCAGCGGACTGGGGCAAGTGACGCGCCACCGGATCAGGGCTACACTCTATGTTTGGAAATATTATCTTGTGACCTACCAAGAGTCTTTTCTTCTCCAAATTCGCCATAAAAAAAGATCCACATATTATCTATTTTAAACTGAGTTTGTTTATGCTTGTTCGCTTGGTGTCCTTTTAGGGAAGGTGACAGGGGAGGACAGGGTTGTGCTTGTGACTTGGCCAACCACTTCATAAATAACGTATCGACACGAGCCGACCCTCCCACCACCGACAGCATCATGGTTGGCATGCTCAATCGAAAACTTTCCTCTCTTATAAAGACAATCTCGACACTCATCAAGGCTTCTTCTCGCTCGAAATCTAGTGGCGCAGGCTACCAGCGCTCCAAATCTCATGAACGGCATACCGCCAACGAGAGCGACAGGGTCGCCCAGCAGTTCATGCGCGAGACCGCCACCATCCGCGGGATTAAGGCCGGTAACTATCTCCGAATCGATGAGAAGGACTTGGATGATGTGCTCAAAACATGGCAATCCGAGGGTGGCGCGCACGTCATCTCGGAGCTCAACTACAAGAATATCGGCTTTGGTGCGGAAGCGCGGCTGCTGGTCAAGCTGCTCAAGGCCAACACGGTCTCCAATATCCGCACGCTGTGCCTCGCAAAGAATAGCATGCAGAATGAATCGATCAAGGTCATTCTCAAAGCATTGCGCTCCAACACGACCGTCATCTCCCTCGACCTGAGCGCCAACCACATCGGAGACAAGGTTACCAAATACATTGCCAAGATGCTTGCAGAGAATAATGTGCTGCAGCATCTCGATCTGTCCAACAATATTATCACTAGCGTCGGCGGCAAGAACATTGCCAAGGCCCTCGAGAGCAACACGAGCCTGCGCCACCTCTTCATCCAGAGCAACAATCTTATGGCCAAAGGCGCCATCGCCTTCTCCAAGATACTCGAGCACAACAAGACGATCCAGCACATCGACCTCGGCTGTAACCGCCTCATCTATGAGGGCATCAACGCACTCTCCAAGGCCATCAGGCACAATCGCGGCCTCGAGTATCTTGCTGTGGATCTAAACGAGATGGGCCTCGAGGGCACGCTCATGTTCGCCGAGGCCCTACGCGTCAACAAGGTCTTGACGCACGTGTACATGCCACGAAACAACATTGGCGATAAGGGCGTTGTGTGGCTAAGCGTCGCCCTACGTAACAACTCGACTGTCCGCTACCTCGATCTCGAGGACAATTCGATCGGTCTTCGTGGTAGCACTGAAGGCGCGGAGGCCCTCGCCGAGCTGCTTCGCATTAACACTACCCTCCGCGTCCTCAATCTTACTACTAACAGCATTCGTGATGAGGGCTCGCTCGTCATTGCTGACGCCCTGCGCGTTAATACCACCCTTGAGAGGCTCATCCTCACCGACTGTAGCATTACCCTCGATGGTATTGACTCTCTCAGCACCTGCCTGAAATCCAACAAATCGCTGCAGTATCTCGCCCTCGATAGGAACGCTCACTTCGACGTTGAGGGCCACTGGCTCCTCGCGAATGCCTTGCACGAGAACCACGCACTCAAGGGCCTGCAACTCGACTACAACGTGGACGACTGGCAGCGTCTCTACGATTCGATCCAGACCTCGCTTACGCGCAATTACATGCTTCAGCGCACCAAATACGCCTCTGCGTGCCGCATCCTCACCACCGCGCGCATCTTGCTTCATGGGCGGCCACTATCGTATGGCAGACCGAGTTGGGAATCGACACGGACCGAGCGTGTATGCGCCTCAGTCAAATTACGCATGTCGAGGAATCTGGCCGATTTGCCGTTTGAGGTATACGAGGCCATCTTCCTTGCCATCGATGTAGAGCAGCGGCTTACACTGGCAGAAGTGAGGAACATTGCATATTTTGCAACGAATAAGGAGACCCTTAAAAAAGAGGTCACGAAAGGGGTGTTCCTCAAAAACACGTTTGGAAATTATTTCGTGACGCACGAACCTTGGTTAAGGAATACGAGGAATTTGAGGTATTTTTGATGGAATCGTGCTTGGGTCAATTGATACGTGCGTACAATTTTTTTTTTTAAACAAAGGATTTTTTAAACAAAGGTTTTTTTTTTCTTTCGTGGACTTTTTTTTTTTTTTTTTTTTTTTTTTTTTTTTTTTTTTTTTTTTTTTTTTTTTTCGTTTTTCTTTTTTTCTTTCTTTTTTCTTTTTTCTCTGTCCATATTCTTGATTTCTTTTTTGTTACCTTCTGTAATTTTTTTTTTCTTCTCTCCTTTGCCACCACTTTGGCAAACATGTTCTACCACCAAACATTACATTTGTACATATATCCTCACGTACGTACCAAGACTATTTCCTTTCTTCTTCTCATTAGTTTCATGGTCTCCCAGATAATTTGGTCCCTTTTTTTTTTTTTTTTTTTTTTTTTTTTTTTTTTTTTTTTTAATTTTTTTTTTTTTTTTTTTTTACTTTGTCCAATAATCAATTGGTCTGTCGTGTTATTGAGCGCGGTATCAATAAACACTTGATCTGTCGTATGGATGTCTAGATGGTGTTAGTGCGCCTGTACACTTCCGAGTCCATCCACTGAACCTCCGGCTTGAAGAGAAATAACCGATTGACTCACCCTCAAGTCAACGGCTTCATTCTCTATAGCATAATTTAAGAATCCCCAAAATTGGTTGTGGCGAAGAACGTGACTGCCAATTTGTTGACAAAAAGCCAAAGTTGCCTTGTCGGACGCAACAGCAACAGCGCCAATGTTCAAGAAGTCATCCAAGTCAAGAAACATTCGCAAGAAGGACGACGACGAACCCACCGAAATGGCAGGTGTGGGACGAGAAGCTACTTGTGTTTTGTTTTCCGATGACTACAATTGGCCTGATTCGCGTTTTGCCCCTTCCAGTGGACTCGGTCGTTCCAGAAGCGATGGAAGCGATGGAAGCGAAAGCGGAGGAAGTGAAGAAAGAAAAGAAGCCCAAGACAAAGCCTGCTTCAAAATCGGCTTCCATTGGATTAAGTTTTGGAGACGAGGCAAGTGCAGTGCAGAACGTTGATACTGTGCAGAGAATTCTCTCGGATCGTCGTATAACGATTCGAATTGACTGCAGGAAGAAGGCGAAGACGGCTCGTTTAAAATGAAAAAGAGCGCCGCCAGCAAGCGACTGGCAAAAGAACGGAAGCTGCAACAATCGCAGTATGTAACCGCTTCCAGGATTGCTCATTTCCCACACACGAAGCTCGTTCCTCACCCTTCCTCCATATTCGATTAGATCTCTGCTTCCTGATCATCTCGATCAGGCCAGCCTCTCTTCTACTCCACCACCCTCCTCCTACACGCTCGAGAGCCTCCAGCAACTTCGCGACAGCACCCCCTCCACCCCTGCGGCCCTCCGCCGATCCGCTGCCGCCGACCCGGAGACAGACCTCACGGCCGAGAAGTTCCCGTCCTCAATAGGTGCCTCTCTGCGTGGAGTGGCTATCCCTGACGCGAATGTCATACACGCGGCGAAGAAGAAGAGGGAACTGCTCAGGCAGGGGGTTAAAGTTAGGGACGAGGAAGAGGACGACTTCATCAGGCTGAATGACGTGAGTAGGAGTTGAGAGACTGGGTGAGAGGTTGGGTTTGTGAATTGTGGGATGCGTTTTTGACGGTTGATTGAATGATGATCTTGGCGGTTTTTGTTGCAGGAAAAGCCGTCAACTCAGACGGAATCGCGTCTGGTCCGAGAGGAAGACGAGATTGGTGATGCGGATGAAGGTGAGCCACGTATCGTTATTGACACCGATTTGCCTGATGAAAACAAAATAATAGATACATTTTTTCATTCCGTTGTGCAGAATACGAGCAGTATGTGGGAGAACGGATGGCGCTGGGAAAGAAGGCAGTCAAGGAAGAGGAAAAGAGACGAAAAGCGGGTGTTCAGGAGCTCATTGAGGATGCGTGCGTGTCTTTTGTTTAATCGTTGTCGCTCGTAACGTAAAGAGCTAGTGCGAAACTAACACTCGTCACGTGAATGCTCTAATTCGATAGGGAGGAATCTGGTGAGGAGGACGAGGAAATGATGCGATGGGAGACTGAGGCCATCCGAAAGGGCGGCGTAAAGAAGAATGCCGACGTCACAGTCACCGCTGGCGGATTCGCGTCCAAGCCCCCTAAGCGGCGGCCCGCTCCGGGTATGCAATATTTTGGAGCTCTCCGTTTTAATTCTTATTGTAATGATGCTCACCGTCAGCATGTCCCCACTTTGCAGTCCCTGCCGTCTCCGCTGTCCCCACCATCACCGACGTTATGTCCCGCCTGACGGTCGCCTCGTCGGGCCTACAAAATTCGTTTCGCAATCACAGCGCGCTACTCGTACAGACCAAGAAGGACCTAGTAGAAATCGAGGCGGGAAAGGAAGAGCTAGCCAAGGAGCTCGAGAGGAGCGGCCGGAGGTATAACTACTACCAGGAGATTAGAAATTTTGTCGCGGATCTAGGAGAGTTCTTGGACGCAAAAGTGAGTTTGTGGTGCAGTTGTTGGCTAGGTGGTGGATTATGCTATTGCTTTGCCTGTATGTGATATTAATGCTGTTGGCGAAACACAGTTCCCAGAATTAGAAAAAATTGAATCCGGGTACCACGAGATTGTGCTAGAGCGGCTGAGTTCTGTGGTGCAGCGTCGACAACAAGACGATCTGGACGATCTTTGCCTGTTTGCTGACGTCCCCCGAGGTCAGTATTCATTTCGCCATCATTATTAACTATTCTTGTTATCTGTTATTCTGCGTCTCCCTGTGCTCATTCACCTCACATCACAGACATCCTGACAAGTGGTGATGAGACCAATGGCCAGCTGGATGAATTCGGCAGGACAGCAACGTCGAGGAACTCCAAAGCCGCGCGGGCGCGGCGGAGGCAGGAGCGTGAGCAAAGGCGGGCCATGCGCAGGGTAGTTGAGGTACAGGGTGCCGTGGCGGAGGAAGAGGAGGGCTTGTCCACGGATGATCAACAGGAGGGAGCGGCCATAGAGGAAGGGAGGATTGGTATGTGTGGAAGTTTTGTCATAATACTGTGATTGGGGAAATTTTTTTATGATGATTGAGATGTGGACTGGCCTTTTCCCCGTCTGGCTCCGCTATTTACATGTGTTGCCACATTCGTTATTGTAGAGGAGATCCGGTCCATTGCGCTACCCGCCCTCTTTTCGGACGTCACGGACGATTTCCGCACGTTACCTGCCGTGAAGTCCAGGTTTGAGACGTGGAAATCTGACTTTTACGACGACTACGTTAAGGCGTACGGTAGCTTAAGCTTACCTGGAGCCTTTGAATTTTTCGTGAGGTGTGAGCTCGTCACTTGGAACCCATTTCAGGTACGTTATATGTGCATTGCGACCCATACAACTGCTAATGTAATCATTGTTACTAATTTTGTTACATTTGAAAAATCTACCTCCAGACGCCGCAAGACTTTGAGACGATGCAGTGGCACGTCGTCCTCTCTGGTTATAGCGTTGCGAGTCACCACGACGCCAGCGCCGAGAACACGGATACGGACGCGGATGCAAATTTGCTGAACAAGATTGTTGAGAAAATCGTCGTGCCACGGATTATTGCCATGGTTGACGCGCTCGATATTGGGTCGGACAGACAAATGACCAACGCGCTCGTAATGATGGAGCAAGTATTGTACTATATAGATAAGCAGAATACGGCATATAAGGTATGCAGTGAGGTTTTAGGCGTCGAGTAAGTATGCGCTACATGAGCGTAGATTGGGTTTTAGGTGTCGGATATGATGGCTGATACCTAGATTTGATCTTTGTTAGGACCTGACCAGGGCGCTTGCGGAGCATTTCGAAAAGTTGGTGGCAAACACGGTTGAGGTCATTAAGCGGATTACCATAAACTACAATCAGCTGAATCAGAATTTTTCCAAGGCGAGGGATCGAGTATTTTGGAGGTATTTCAAGGTATGTTTTCGGTATCCCTGGTGTCAAATGTCTGTCACGCTCTTTTTCACCTTCTCTTCCCGTCAATCACCACCTCAGGTGTATCGAAGCCTTTTGCGCTGGAAGTTGTACCTCCCCACCGACACCATGACTGACATTGTTTCCGAGCAACTCGTCGATAGTGTGCTACTCAAGCTCGTTAGCGCGGACGACGCGGTGCTAGTGCAGAAGGTTTGTAAGAATTCTTGCTGTGATAAACACATTAGGCTTAGTTGGTTACTTTGATCGCCGATGTGCGAGACACTGGTTTTGAACTTGTTTGTATTAATTGTTTGTAGATATTCGCCATCATGCCAAAGGAGTTAATGTCGCCACGGCAAGTGGAGATGGCGGCCATTGCTGTACCGTCGCGGTGATGTGTAGAAATGGATTAGAGATGGCGCAATTTGTAAACATTGTACATTAAGCAATAAACAATTATTTTCGCTAAACTTTCTTTGCAACGGGATTAGTAAACCCTATATGACGGTATTTATTTGAAAAACATATTTTGTTAATATGTTTAGTTATTTGCTCTCTCTCTCTTACACTGTTTTCTTTATTTCAAACTTCAATTTATTATTATTATTATTTTGGTCTTGCCTTCAAAACCAATTGAAATATTCTATTGCAATTTGGTTGTGATGAAATTTGGAACACACAAAAATTCAGATCAGTTTGTTTTGAGTAGTTTTAATGAATAAATCTTAGTCTATTTTGACTTCAACTTGATTTTGCTCGACTCGATATACCTGAATTGTGAAAAACTAACCAGAAGAGTAATACTAGTCACTACAAAATACTTACCCATTCTTATCTCTCAGCGGCATATTTTTCTCCAAGTCCGCTGCTCGCTGACGTCCAAAGCTCCTCTCATTTTACAACTCTAATATTGTCGCCGCATAATACGCGGCTCGCGAGACAAGTGGAACAACGTGACAATGAGCAATTCGGAATCCAGTTTTCAATGTGTCATAATTTGCGACGGTTAAAAGTTACTCTTTAGTGTCTTTCTTTGAGGGGGGATATTGTGTCGCTCTCGCTGACAGCCTTCTCGTGCCTTCAATTTACAAAAAGGAAGCAAGAAGATGAATTTTCTGGCTTTCTTTCTAGTCCTGTTGAGGGCTCTGATAGTTACACTCACACTTATAATTGCGAGTATATTCCTAATTAGGACTAATTACCAGAAATATCACTCCTCTTTACAGCAGCAGTTATTTCAGAGAGTCGTTTTCATTTTCACGAGCTGACCCGGATTTTTATGAAAATTGCCAACCCTGACTGTGCTACAAATGCTCCATTCAAATCACAAAGTACAAATATATATATTTCACCAATGAATGCTTCAGGCTTCAGGAACTAGTGACATTGACATTGACAATTTCTATTTTCAAGCGAGAATCTTTAAAGTTTTTGTGGATGGTGGATGGTGATAATATAAATGGTTAAGCTGCTGCATGGAATAGTATGGAATAGTTTGCAACATTTCCGGTTTGAGAGTATTTTTGCTACTCTTAGCACTAGCGTGGTGCCCGGTTCCAGCAACCAGCACAAAGGCAGAGTTTAGCATCCAAAGACAGATCATTACGATTTGTGGTTGAGACCAACATACCATATCAACATACCATACCACCTCGAGTTTTCGATCTTGCAATCGATCCAAGTCTTTGAGCGAAGCTTACTTTGCGGAGGGAGCCAAATGTCCAAATGTGATAGATTGCTTGCATGCCGTAATGTTGATTACCATTATAATCCATGGGAATTCTTGGCACATAGCCATGTGACTTGAATGCCACACTGCGGCGTCTTTTCCTTTACCCCCCATCATTATCTCCGGTTCTCCCAATCGCCCAATCGTTGCTCTATAATGAGCAGAAGGCCCCCAAAGGACCACAAGACGCAGGCCGAGGACAGCCGCGTATACTCCGTAACTGGCGATATCCAAGCCGTGGTTGTAAATGATGTGCTTTCAAGGTTGAGACATGCCCTGCAGAGCTTCGTCGACAAATACAAAGGCCTCTGTCCCAAGGACGTGAGACAGGCGTGGGTCGACGATTACGTCGATTTTCATCGATGCAAAAACGATCCCCACAAGCCTACCATCGAACTCGAAAACCTGACATTCGACGTCCTCCTGCATGTCCTTAGACCATACAACAAGATTGCACACGAAGCTTTGATCAAGCATTGGAACCTATACTTCAAAGACAAGAAATCGAAATCCAATACTTTCAGAGTAGACAGGCTGCTGAACGATCTCAGGTTACTGCGTAATGATCTTTCTGGCCATCAGCATTGGGAAGGAGGGACGACCTTTTTTGCCCGTGATCGTGATGTTGTCAAGCTCTTTTCTGGCGCGCGAAAGCTTTTCGAGCTTGTAGGTGGGTATAGTTTTACAAAAATCTAATAGGTTCAAAGATTTCCAAACGTAAATATTATGATAATCCATTGATTTGATTTGCATTTTGTCCTTTCGACAAAAGGCCACTCACCCAACGAAATTCGAGATGCAATTGCATTCTTTTACGCATCCTCCGTGCTTGAACGTGATTTTACCCGCGATGAACTCATCCGGCGCCAAAGCATGACACGTTTCCACACTGAAGAGTTGCGCAACCAGATGGGCGACCTTTTGTTTGCTGAATTGATTTCTACCTATGGCGTTAGAACCGTTACAAAACCCGTCAATAAACTTCTGCAGGAGTGGCGTCACATCGTCCTGGTATGGTTAATATTTCTGTTGGGTTCAAATAAAGAATGCTGTTTTATCAGATGATTGCCTTTCCGTTTTAGCGCGCCTACTCGAGCTGGCTTATACTCACGCTCCCCCACTTTGCTATTCTCCATGCTCGGTAGGGTATCAACGATTCGGAGCCTTCCGGTTTATTATCTCTAATTATTCCTTCTCCTAACGAAAAGGCCGCCTCTTCGCCCGTAGAAAATTCTCTTGACGAAAACGCCGCCTCTTCGTCCGTCGACAATTCTTCTGACGAAAACGCCGCCTTGTCGTCCGTTGACGATTCTCCTGACGAAAACGCCGCCCCCCCGCCCGCCGACAATTCTCCCGAAAGTACCTCGCCTGCTTCTCCAACCCCGGAAGCTTGTACGGACGACGACGACGAGGTCGATTGGTTACTCTTGGACGAGGAGGAGGATGGGGAAGACACAATAGTGTATTGCCTGCTCGATCTTGATGACTGGGTCAAACTCGAGTGTGACGATCCTTAGTTGCTTTCGTCACTTGTATACAAGTCCTCTCGCCTGTGCCTCCATTCGTGTTTCACTCGTGTTTCATTCGTGTTTTATTCGTGTTTTATTCTTGTTTATTCCGTGTTTTATTTTGTTATCCGTGTCTGTTTATGTTTCACGCGTGTTTGTTTGTATGTTTACTTGTGCTCGCTAGTGTTTCCCTTATGTTTTCGCTCGTTTTAACCCAATGATGGATAATTGGGCCCCAGCGGACGGGGAACCCTCTTTTATTTTTATCTTTTATTTTTCGATGCTGTGGAACCTTAAACGCATTTCCCCCGCAACGTGTTGGAACCAATCATATTTCGTTTTTGTTTTATACCTACACTTTATCTTTTTCCTCTGATATATTTCATCAAACCTTTATGGTATGTATACCTAAGCCTTTTGATCTGGCACGGCAACAGCCAATAAAATAGTTTGTGGATTAATTAACTATTTTTCTGATGCTGTTTTGAGATGTGAGATATCTGTCCAATCAACTGAAAGTGTCTTTGATTATTACTGATTTCTTTTCCTATAATTTTGCTATATAATTTAAACTTTTAGCATCTCTGGCTACTTCTGAGAATGGCGAGGTCATCTATGAAACTTCTCTAGGTTTTTGGGATGAAGCAGCTTGGTATTATAAACCAAACTTGACTTCCAGTCCTATGGTGAGTCTTCTCATAGATTTCAAATATAAAGAAGAGAAGGAAGAAGAGGTTGAAGCAGCTATTGCAGTGAGCTTTGATTTTGACGATGAAGGCTTTAATATGGATGTGACACTATATCTGTTGAAGTTTTGATCTTCGAATGTATGTTTGGGGTAAAGAGCACACTGGCTCATGAAGCCAAATATGTGTGTATTTATTAATGCTAATATATGATTGGTCGATACAAACAAAGATCGTCTAAGCCACAATTGAGTGACGTACAATCGATCATTGATGGGAGAGAGAGAGATATAATAAGCTAATAATTTCAACACTCCCCCTGCTTGACATATCTTGATAAAAAAAATAAAATGTTCAACTGTACATCACGAATGGCATTCATGAAGTACATTTACTGCAAATAACTATATGTAAAATACTACTTGAGTGATAAGAATGACATGATAAAGAAAATAAAAGTTTTTGAAAGAGAAAAAAAGTTAGTTACATAAGCCCATTTTTGTGATCAACATTTCAAGTCTAGATCATGCAAGTGGCTTGGTTAATGCATCAGCAATCATTTCATCTGTTGCCATGTAAACAATATCTATCACCTTTGATTCAACTTTCTCTTGAATAAAGTAGTGCTGAATGTCAATATGCTTTGATCAAGCATGATTAATTGGGTTTTTGGTGAGGGCAATTGCTGATTGGTTGTCTTTAAATAAGGTTGTCGCACAATTCTGTAAATATCCTAGCTCATCCAATAGGGTGCATAGCCAAATGGCTTCTCTTGTTGCATGTGCTAATGCCATATATTCTGCTTCAGTTGTTGATAGGGCAATGGTTGGTTGGCACTTGCTTGACCAGCTGATAGCTCCCCCTGATAGGTTGAAAATATAGCCTATGGTTGATCATCGTGTATTAATATCTTCTCTCCAGTTGGCATCACTGAAACCGATCAGCCTTAGATCCTGATCACATCCAAGGTACAGCTTATAATTGGCTGTTCCTTTAATATATCTTAATAATCATTTGAGGGCATGGTGATGTTCTTGCATTGGATTAGCTGAAAATTGACTGATGATGCTAACAGCAGCAGCTAGATCAGGTCTTGTCCCGATCATCAGATACATTATACTACCGATCATTTGTCTAAATAGATTTTGGTCTGTGGATTTTCCCCCTTTAGCTTTGAGTTGAATGGATAGATCAAGAGGTGTACTGATTGGCTTGGCATCTATCATGTTAAACCTTGTAATGATTTGATTGGCAAAGTGACTTTGATCAATTGTGATTGTGTATGTTTTTCGATCGCGCATGACTCAAATACTCAGAAAATGTTTAATTTCACCACAATCTGTTATATCAAATGCATTGTTAAGCTCCACCTTGAATTTGTTCATTGTTTCCATAGAATCAGCCAGAATTAGTAGATTGTTGATATATATAGCAATAATTATCAGCGATTGATCATCTTATCTTCTTTTTAGATAAATGCTGTGATCTGATTGTAGTCTTGTAAAATTTGATTAGCTGAGGTAGTTGTCAATCTTCTGATTCTACATACGAGGTGATTGCTTTAGTCTATACAATGATTGATTGAGCTTATACACAGCTCTCAGTGACAGCTCCAATTGGTCAATTCCTTCAGGTACCATCATATAGATCTCCTCATCAAGATCACCATTCAGGAATGCAGTTTTTATATCCATTTGGTGAATTTCTAAGTTTAGGACTGCACTGATCAATAAAAGTACTCTGATCGATGTGAATTTCGCCATAGGAGTAAATGTTTCATCATAATCAATTCTTTGCTGTTGTGAATATCTCTTGGCAACTAATCTTGCCTTGTACCTGGCAACCGATCCATCAGTGTTGAGCTTCTTTTTAAATACCCATCTACATCCAATCGGCTTGTGTCCCACAGGCATCTCAGGTACAATTGTTCACATATCATTATTCTTAAGTAATTTAAGCTCTTGATTGATTGCTTCCTGCCAAAGCTTTGCATCAGGCAGAGAAATTGCTTTCTTATAGGTCATTGGGTCATCAGTTGATTCAATTAAATTAGCTTCTAGCATGCGATCTTGCCAAATTTGTAGGGCTTCAGTATCTATCAATTGTTTGATTAGCTCCCAGGTGTTGTCATCATCATTGTCATAGCCTAGCTATTTTACTAGATATTGTCTTTTTTCATCAATCTTGTATTTTCTAATAATCACTTCAATGACATATTCTTGATCTTCTGGGTTGATGATTGTTAGAGATTTTAATATAACAGATTCATCAAATATAACATCATGGCTGATCTCTATCTTCCTATTGGTTGGATCCTAGAGCCTGTATGCCTTCTTTTCATCATGATAGCTAATCATTTTAAGCTTTTTGGATCGGAGTGCTAGTTTCGACCTTTTTCCTTTACGAATATACATATATACGTCAGCCTATATGATGTGTAAGTTACTGATATCAGGCTTGTGACCATGCCATAATTCAAATGGTGAAGCACTCTCCTTATTGGCTCATATTGGCAATTGGTTGCATAAATATGTAGCACTTGCAGCAAGTTCAGCCCAAAGTTTGTCAGATATGTCGGCAGTGATTTTAATGGCCCAGATTGACTCCATCAATGTCCGGTTATATCGTTCAGTGACACCATTTTGTTGCGGCATGTCCGGTATTGTCATTTCATGATGGATTCCATTTTTGATTAAAAATTCGCGCATCTTGGTGTTTACATACTCTCCTCCTCTATCAGACCAGAGAATCTTCAGTTTTCAGCCTGATTGCGTTTCAGCAAACACCTTAAATACCCAGAATCGATCAAATATATTACTTTTGTTATCAATAAAATATGTTGTGACGTAGCGAGTAGCATTATCGATGAATGTTAATATATATTTCACTCCATTAACTGATGGCATGGGTATTGGCCCACACAGATCTGAGTGCACCCTTCCAATAGGCTCCATCGATCAATTTTTTACATGTCCGAAAGGCTTGCAGTATGACTTCATATGTTCACACTCAGTGCATATTTCGATTTGTGTGGTCGACAGCTATATATCTCTGAGCCCTGTGACAAATTTGTTGATTGATTGCAGAGTATTTCAGCCTGGATGGCTCAGCCGGTGATGCTATAGTGTATAGTCATCAATCTTGGAATCAGTGATGTTTGCTTCTAGCTCTGGTAATGTCGATAAATGAAATAGGTCACCATTGGCTTGTCCGATTTTGATTTTCTCATGATCCACACCAATTTTAATTACTGATTCGTTGCTTTTGAAGGTTATGTCATTTCCGTTATGTATCAATGCCTGCACAGATATTAAATTTCTGGTGATTTCTGGTACATATAAAATATCCCATAATTTTAGCTCATTATCGAGCTCAATCATCCCAATGTGCATGGCACATAGCTTCTCATTCTCTGCACACATGACCAAGCCGTCATGCTTAGCCACCGTCTCAAAAATCTCCTATTGGTTAAACATATGTTGTGTGGCACCTGAATCGATGATAGCGCCAATCGCCAGATTTGCTTCAGCTCTTGGTTTAGCCTTTTCTTTTTCTGTTTTTACCCAATCGTTGAATTTGTTGCATTGGAATATTCCATGTTCTCCCTTACAGACATAATATTTCTGAGGATATTCTCAAAAATTTCCACCTCGATGGGCTCCACAATCACCGCCTTGGTCACCTCTGTCATTATAATAACCTTCTCGATTGTTTCCATTATCATTGTTATAGCCTCGGCCTTGTCCAGCGCTTCCGCCTCAGTTGCCATGACCACCGCCTCAGTAGCCGCTTTGGTAGCTGCCTTGGTCTATCATGTAAGCTTCGTCATACCTCTGCTTATTATCCAGGTCAAACCTGATGCATGCGAGTTATAAAGCCTCTAGCGTTGTTAGCATATTCTCCTGCACAAGTATTAATTCCTGGTACCTGGGGCTTAGACCCCAGAGATATTGCAGTATAGCTTCTGTGTCGGTCATATCTTCAATTTGCACTATAATTTGGTTGAATGCGTCATTATAAACTTTGATCGATTCCTTTTGCTTCATCATTGCAAGCTTATCACGCATTCGTAACAATTGTTTTATTAGTACATATTTTTGCATCATAGCCTCTTTAAGCTTATTCCATAAATTAAATTCTCCTGATGTGTTCATATGCCTCCATAGCTATATTCTAGCATTGCCTGTAATTTTACTAATTGCTGCATTGACTTCCTCCTTTTGTACTGATAGATCGGCATTGGTGATAAATTGCTCTATGGCATCAAAGTAATCAAACAGTCTAGATGCGCCTTCTGACCCATTGAATTTATTGATTGATCTCAGGTACTCCTTCGCCAGATCATTAAGCTTTGTTGATGTTGTTGGTGATGGTGATTGTATTTGTATTTGTGGCATGTTGCCTTCTGTAGTTGCATTCTGATTGGTTGGCACACTGGGTGATGTGTTTGTTTTATCAATTTTTGCCATCAATTTGCCCAATAGAGTTGCCAGCATGTCTAATTTATCTTCCTGATTTCTGATCATTATAGCCATCTGTTCTTGTCGATTGAGGCTGAATCCTATATTGCTCTAATGATTGCCATCTAATCCTTCATTGTCATCATCAGGGGGTTGATATCTATTGTCTGTTTTTGATTTAGATCACAATCTTGTCAATCTTATTGCTAATGATGATATGTATAGATTATCTATTTCATTGTGTCGCATCGTTGAATGTTATATTATTATGTGTTGTTTATCACATTGTTTTATCGCAGTGTCATTTGTCATGTTGTTTATTGCATTGTTTGATGTATTGTTTACAATGTTAAATAAATACTTACTGTAATTGCAGTTGTAATTGCTATGATTATGTAGATCTCAAGTTGTCGAGCTGTAATTTGAGCAGCTCAGGGCTCATAACCTGTTGAAGTTTTGATCTTTGAATGTGTGTTTGGGGTAAAGAGCATACTGGCTCATGAAGCCAAATATGCATGTATTTATTAATGCTAATATATGATTGGTCAATATAAACAAAGATCGTCTAAGTCACAATTGAGTGACGTACAATCGATCATTGATCGGAGAGAGAGAGATATAATAAGCTAATAATTTCAACAATATCCTGGTAGATACAGTAGGTGAGGATCTTTCTAAAGTATTTTCATTTACTAACAGTTTTCTTCTACTATATTTTTCTTATATAATTAGAACTATTCCAGAATTCAGTGACTTCTGAAGAATACTTGGATTCTTCTAGAGTTAGTTAAGTCTTAGATTTGAGCATCCTGGTCTCAACTCCAGTGGTAAGTCCAAATAGTCCAAGTCCTATATCTGTTGAAATTTGATCTTCGAATGTGTATTTGGAGTAAAGAGCACACTGGCTTATGAAGCCAATATGCATATATTTATTAATGCTAAATTATGATTGGTTGATACAACAAAGATCATCTAAGCCATGATTGAGTGACATAACGATTGATCATTGATGGGAGAGATATAATAAGCTAATAATTTCAACACTCTCCCTGCTTGATATATCTCGAGAAAAAAATAAATAAAAATAAAAATAAAAGAATAAAAATAGAGTGTTCAACTGTACATCATGAATGGCATCCATGAAGTATATTTACTGCAAATAACTATATGTAAAATACTACTTGAGTAATAAGAATGACGTGATAAAGAACATAAAAGTTTTAGAATAAAAGAGTTAGTTATGAAGCCCATTTTTGCAATCAATGTTTCAAGTCTTGGTCACACAAGTGGCTTGGTTAATGCATCAGTGATCATTTCATCTGTCACCATGTAAACGATATCTATTACCTTTGATTCAACTTTCTCTCGAATAAAGTGATGCTGAATGTCGATATGCTTTGATTGAGTGTGATTAATTGGATTTTTGGTGAGAGCAATTGCTGATTGGTTGTCTTCAAATAAGGTTGTTGCACAATTTGGCAAATATCTTAGCTCATCCAATAGGGTGCATAGCCAAATAGCTTCTTTCGTCACATGTGCTAATGCCATATATTCTGCCTCAGTTGTTGATAGGGCAACGGTTGCTTGGTATTTGCTTGACCAGCTGATGGCTCCTCCTGATAGGTTGAAAATATAGCCCGTGGTTGATCATCATGTGTTAATGTCTCCTCCTCAGTTGGCATCACTGAAACTGATCAGTCTTAGATCCTGATCACATCCAAGGCACAGCTTATAATTGGCTGTTCCTTTAATATATCTTAATAATCGTTTAAGGGCGTGGTAATGTTCTTGTATTGGATTGGCCGAAAATTAACTGATGATGCTAACAGCAGCAGCTAGATCAGGTCTCGTCTCAATCATCAGGTACATTATGCTACTGATCATTTGTTTGAATAGACTTTGGTCTGCAGATTTTCCTCCTTCAGCTTTGAGTTGAATGGATGGATCAAGGGGTGTACTGATTGACTTGGCATCCATCATGTTAAACCTTGTAATTATTTAATTAGTGAAGTGGCTTTGATCAATTGTAATCATGTGTGTTTTTTGATCACATATAACTCGAATACCCAAAAAATGTTTAATTTCGCCACAGTCCGTCATATCAAATGCGTTGCTAAGTTCTGCCTTAAATTTGTTCATCGTTTCCATCGAATCGGCCAGAATTAGTAGATTGTCGACATATATGGTAATAATTATCAGTGATTGATCTTCTTGTCTCCTTCTTAGATGAATGCTGTGATCTGATTGTAGTCTTGTAAAATTTGATTGGCTGAGGTAGTTGTCGATCTTCTAATTCCATATACGAGGTAATTGCTTTAGTCTATACAATAATCGATTAAGCTTACACACAGCTCTTGGTAACAGCTCCGATTGGTTGATTCCTTTAGGTACCATCATATAGATCTCTTCATCAAGATCGCCATTCAGGAACACAGTTTTTACATCCATTTGGTGAATTTCTAAGTTTAGGGTTGCTCCGATTGATAAAAGTGCCCTGATCGACATGAATTTCGCTACAGGAGCAAATGTTTCATCATAATTAACTCCTTGCTATTGTGAATATCCCTTGGCCACTAATCTCACCTTGTATCTGGTAACTGATCCATCAGTGTTGAGTTTCTTTTTAAATACCCATCTGCATCTAATCAGCTTGCGTCCCGCAGGCACCTCAGGTACAATTGTCTATGTGTCATTATTCTTAAGTGATTTAAGCTCTTGATTGATTGCTTCCTCCTAAAGCTTTGCGTCAGGCAGAGAAATTGCCTCCTTGTAGGTCATTGGGTCATCAGTCGATTCAATTAAATTAGCTTCTGATATGCAATCTTGCCAAATTTGTAGAGCTTCAGTGTCGATCAATTGTTCGATTGGCTCCCAGGTATTGTCGTCATCATCATAGCCTAGCTATTTAACTAGATATTCCCTTTTTTCATCAATCTTGCATTCTCCAATGATCACTTTGATGACATATTCTTGATCTTCTAGGTTGACGATTGTTAGAGATTTTAATATAATAGATTCATCGAATGTGACGTTGCAGCTGATCTCTATCCTCCTATTGGTTGGATCCCAGAGCCTGTACACCTTCTTTTCGTCATGATAGCCAATCATTTTAAGCTTTTTGGATCGGGATGCCAGTTTCGATCTTTTTCCTTTGCGAATATACATATATACATCAGCCTATATGACACGCAAGTTACTGATATCAGGCTTGTGACCATGCCATAATTCAAATGGTGAAGCACTCTCCTTATTGGCTTACATTGACAATCGGTTGCATAAATATGTAGCACTTGTGGCAAGTTCTGCCCAAAGTTCGTCAGGTATGCCAGCAGTAATTTTAACTGCCTGGATTGACTCCATCAATGTCTGGTTATATTGTTCGGCTACACTGTTTTGTTGCGGTGTGTCTAGTGTCGTCATTTTATGATGAATTCCATTTTTGATTAAAAATTCGCGCATCTCGGTGTTTACATACTCTCCTCCTTTATCTGATCGGAGAATCTTAAGTTTTCGGCCTAATTGCATCTCGGCGAATGCCTTGAATGTCTGGAATCGATCAAATATATCACTTTTGTTGTCAATAAAATATGTTGTGACATAGCGAGTGGCGTCATCGATGAATGTTAATATATATTTTGCTCTATTGACTAATGGCATGGGCATTGGCCCACACAGATCTGTATGCACCCTTCCGATAGGCTCCATTGATCGATTTTTCGCGTATCCAAATGGCTTGTAGTGCGACTTTGCATATTCACACCCGGCGCATATTTCAATTTGTCTAGTTGACAGCCGCACATCTCCGAGCCCTGTGACAAATTTGTTGATTGATTGTAGAGTGTTTTGGCCCGAATGGCCTAATCGGTAATGCCATAATATATAGTCATCGATCTTGGAATTGGCAATGTTTGCAATCTTGGAATCGGCTATATTGGAATTGGCAATGTTTGCTTCTAGCTCTAGCTCTGGTGATGTCAATAAATGAAATAGGTCACTATTGGCTTGTCTGATTTTGATTTCTTCGTGATCCGTGCCAATTTTAATTACTGATCCGTCGCTCTTAAAGATTATGTCATTTCTGTCACATGTCAATGCCCACATAGATATTAAATTTCTGGTGATCTCCGGTACATATAAGTCGTCCTGTAATTTTAGCTCGTCGTCGAGCTCAATTGTCCCAATGTGCATCGCATATAATTTCTCATTTCCTGCATATGTGACCAAGCCGTCGTGCTCAGCCACCATCTTGAAAAGCTCCAATTGGTTGAACATATGTTGCGTAGCGCCCGAATCGATGATGGCACCAATTGCCAGATTTGCTTCGGCTCTCGGTTTAGTCTTTCCTTTTTCTTTTTCTGTTTTTACCCAATCATTGAATTTGTTACATTGAAATATTCCATGTTCTCCCTCACAGATATAACATTTCCGAGGGTGTCCCCGAAAATTCCCGCCTCGATTGGCTCCGTGATTGCTGCCTCGGTCACCTCTGTCATTATGACCTCCTCGATTGTTTCTGTTATCATTATTATAGCCTCAGCTTCGTCCGGCGCTTCTGCCTCAGTTGTCGCGACCGCTGCCTCGGTAGCTGCCTTAGTCACCGCCTCGGTCACTGCCTCGGTAGCCACCTCAGTAGTCACCTCGGTCTGTCGCGTGGGCTTCATCATGCCTCTGCTTGTTATCCGGGTCGAACCTGATGTATGTGAGTTGTAAAGCCTCTAGTGTTGTTGGCATATTCTCCCACGCAAGTATTAATTCCCGGTACCTGGGGCTTAGACTCCGGAGATATTGCGGTATAGCTTCTATATCAGTTATATCTTCGATTTGCGCCATAATTCGGTTGAACACATTATTATAATCTTCGATCGATCCTTTTTGCTTCATCATCACAAGCTTATCGTACATTCGTAACAATTGTTCCATTGGTGTGTATTTTTGCATCATAGCCTCTTTAAGCTCATTCCACGAGTCAAATTCTCCCGATGTGTTCACGTGCCTCCGTAACCATATTCTAGCGTTGCCTGTAATTTTACTGATTGCTGCGTTGACTTCCTCCTTTTATACTGATAGATTGGCGCTGGTGATAAATTGCTCTACGGCATCAAAGTAATCAAACAATCTGGGTGTGCCATCTGATCCATCGAATTTGTTGATCGATCTCAGATACTCCTTCGCCAGATCATTAAGCTTTGTTGATGTTGTTGGTGATAGTGATGGTGATTGTCTTTGTGGTGTGTTGTCTTCTGTAGCTGCATTCTGATTGGTTGGCACGCTAGGTGATGTGATTGTTTTGTCGATTTTTACCATCAATTCACCCATTAGGGTTGCAAGCATGTCTAATTTATCTTCTTGATTTCTGATCATTGTAGCCATCTGTTCCTGTCGATCGAGGCTAAATGCAATATTGCTCTGATGGTTGCTATCCAATCCTTCGTTATCATCAAGAGTTTGATATCTGTCTGTTTTTGATTTAGACCACAATCTTGTCAATCTTGTTGCTAATGACAATGATGCGTATAGATTGTCCATTTCATTATCATTGAATGCTATGTCGTTATGTGTTGTTTATCACGTTGCTTTATCACAGTGTCGTTTGTCACATTGTTTATCGCTTTGTTTGATACATTGTTTATAATATTAAATAAACACTTACAGTAATCGCAGTTGTAACTGCTATGATTGCATAGATGATTGCATAGATCTCAGGTTGTCGAGCTGCAATTCGAGCGGCTCGGGGCTCATAACCTGTTGAAATTTGATCTTCAAATATGTATTTGGAGTAAAGAGCACACTGGCTTATGAAGCCAATATACATATATTTATTAATGCTAAATTATGATTGGTTGATACAACAAAGATCGTCTAAGCCACGATTGAGTGACGTAACAATCGATCATTGATGAGAGAGATATAATAAGCTAATAATTTCAACAATACCTTCAAAGGTTGGAGTATCAGATAAGGAGAATAAACCTCCTGAAGTTGTTGACAGGTAGGTATTTTCTTCTTCAATAATTTCATCAGGATTGAGAATTCTTATTAATTTCTATATAATTCTCTTCAACAGAGATAAGAGTGAAGTTCCTAATTCTCCAGTGGGTTCTTCTGATGAGTATCAAACTTCAATAAGGGCTATCTGCTGGCATACTCCAGGGAGTCCTTCTCTTGTTCATACTGTTGTTCTGTCTGATTCTGCTATTGTTTTGTTTGATTCTGATAAGGAAAGCAATGATGAATTTGAATTCTCAGAGGTCAATCAGATTGATCACTCTGCAAGGTAAGTAATATAATTTTTGCTAAGTTTGTTCAAAGAGAGAATTCTTAATAAATTCTATAGGTTTCTTATAATTAATAAATGTTTCTAAAATTGTTTTACTTCTGTCTAGAAGTCAATGTCCAAGTAAGTCTGAATATATGATCATCACTTTGTCTTCTATTGATTAAGTGTTAATTTGGCAATAAAGATCTCTTTAACAATCAATTTGTAATGTCTTCTTAAGGTTGCTTGTATTGATATCTTTATGAAGTCCATTTGCAAAGTTCACCTGCTTTTGAAGTTCATTTATGCCTCTCATTGCTGTGATCATTTACACCTCTCATTGCTGTGATCATTTTATTCTTCTTCTATGCCAGATGTCAATGGTTTTTTATGGTTATTTCCTATAGCACATACCAGGGTGCACTGGCTTTGATGTAGTTACAGAGCATCAATTTAATGAGTCTGCAATTATCTATTTGGACTTGATAGCTGTGTAAGTTCAGTTGTTGCACTCTCAGTTCTTATGGATCTTGAGGTACACAGCTTTAGAAGTTATTTTTAAGTTTGGCTACTATTGAACTGAAGTTTATTGAATAAAGAATTGAGGGATATTTATACAAAATTCTAAAAGCTTATTATAGTATAAGCCTAATAATATAAGTTAAATCTTTGATATCAGCAGTGTTTA
>RBNK01000217.1:0-32970 GCA_003990785.1 Endogone sp. FLAS-F59071 | reverse complement strand
TGAATTCTTTGTCTCCTCTAGCTGTTTCCTTAAGGTTAGTTACTTCTATCACTTTGCCAGTCCAGATAGGTATGATTATTAGTTGTGCAACTTGGTCTTCTCTATAAAGTTTAGCTACATTAAATCAGTATTGGTTAACAACTACAATCTTAATTTCACTAGTATAGTTCACATTGATGACTCCTATATCAATTGTAATTTCAGCGACTGTAAGGGAACTCCTTAGTTTGATCTGACTATAGTGTTCTTGAGATATTCTTATAGTGATTCCTGTTTCAACTATATATGATTCTTCAGATTGTAGTTCAATATCTTTGATAGTAGAGAGATTAAATCCAGTAGCTTGTTCACTTTTTCATTCTAAGGGCTTGGCTTTCTAGTTAGTTCATATAATTTATATTATAAAGAATTCCTTTTGTTCATCCTTATCATCACTTTCTATCATATGTAGATGAACTTCTCTTTCTAAGTCAATGGATATTTTGTAGTGACATTCTTTTTAAGTAATTCGCATTTTGTATATACCAAGGTCAATTACTGCTTGCATCTTTTTTAACCAGTTATTTCCAATGACAAGGTTGTAGGATATAGTATCGACTACTATTGCTAATACTGGGATAATGAGTTTACTAAAGTAGATGGGTAATTCATGTACTTTACTGAGTAGTATTATGACATACCTATCTACTACTACAATTGTTATAGTTATGGCTTCTTCAATCTGCTATCCAAGTCAGTTGAGTATTGTTTTACTAATAATGTATCCTTCAGCACCTGTATCAATAATATATAGTATTATAATTTCTTTAATCTGATATTGTAAGTATACTAATGTAAGAGAGTTTCTCCTAAACTACCTGTAAGGAAGCATCTGATAATACTAATCTACATTGGACTTAGGAATCTCTAAGTATATCACAAGGTTTCTAAGATATCAAAAGTACTTTGTTTCTTTATAAGATTATTACTTGTGAATTTCAGACTTATAGTCTTTAGTGCTCTTAATATATATAGAAGGAGGTTGAGATCTTTAGCTCTCAAAGAGATCTTGAGTATACACTGCTATTGAACTGAAGTTTATTGAATAAAGAATTTGAGAGATATTTATATAAAATTCTCAAAGTGTTATACAGGTAGCTGCCCAGGTTACCACTTGGAATATTATTAGTTATACTATTGTAATTAATTTAGAAGTTTCAATTGTTATTAAATAAGTTTCATTATCTTTAATGTATGTATTAACTATGTTATCAGCAGTACCTATGAATTCAGCAATACCTATATTAGTAGTATCTACAAATTTGGCAATACCTATATCAGTAGTACCTATAAATTCAGTAATATCTATATCGGCAGTACCTATGAATTCAGCAATGCCTATGTCAGCAGTACCTATGCTTATATTATCTTCTATATTCAATTCATATATAGAAATATCAGTTTCTGCTTTTGAGTGGTTATTATCTACTAGGTATTTCTTTAGGAGATATTGTAATAATGTTTCTTTATCTGTACATCATAAGTTTTCTCATTGGTAAGATATTAAGTTGCCAAGATGTTTCAATACTAAGGGCCAGTGTTGAAATACATTAAAGGTCTTTTTGGCTATATATCTTTCCCAAGTTGTCAGACCTAAGAGTTCTGCAGATTCCTGTTTAGTTAGTTCTTGAAGGTTCTTTTATCTAAGTTGTAAAGTATATCCAATTTGGTAGTGGCTTCTAAATTATCCTATGATGTTGTTTAACTAGTAGATGCTGTTATTTCTTTTGATGAATTCTACTATATTGATAGTATCTTCTTGAGTCACTTGTGTATATAGTTGTAGTGGGTCATTATATCAGTTAATAATTGTATTCTCTACTATATTTTTGATCTGTTCATAGTTTGGTCTGAGTAGAGTTGATCTTCTGACAGTATTTCTTTACTGTAGTTGAGTAGGATAAGGTTCTTGAATTCTCTGGATTTGGCAGTTAATAGTAGGCATAATTGTTTTATTATATTTCTGCAAGTGTTTATTAGTGTCTTTTTATATATCACTCTTATAACTCTTCCCTTCTTAAGAAAATAGCATTCACACTATTTCTATAAAGACTTGTGATAATTTTCAAGTACTTCATCTACATTTATCAGATTGCTAAGTGGTTCTTATGTTGAATCATATAGAGGGTATTCTTTCTACTTGATTAGGTATTATAGTATTGATCTGTTGCTTTGTTTGGTAATCCATTAATCTAAGATTTCTTCTACTTCAAATTCTTTTATATTATTGACCAAAATTAGTATAAGTAGTATAACTTGTCAATCTGAAAATAGATCATCATTATTTGGTGTATAATATTTTAGTAAGGATATATGAAATATAGGGTAGATTCTCATTATTAACAATAATTCCAGTTTATAAGCAACAGCTGATATTTTTGCAATAATCTTAAATGGTCTAAGAAACTTACTCTAAAGTTTCTTTAAAGGCTGATTAGATAATTGTCACAATGTAATATGTTTTAAGGATAATAAGATAATTTTGTCTTTGTCAAATGATTCTTTATGCCTTTTTTTATTTGTATATTTTGTTTATTGTAATTATGCTTTGCAGATTACATCTTGTGCTTTGGTCAGCAGGTCAGTCATCTATATAGTGAAGTCATCAATAGCTTGTACTGTTAATTTAACCTTTTCTAGTAAAAGAGTTACTGGTGTTAGTAGGTAATAGCTATAGTTTAGAAAAAATAGTGATAGTTTTGTTGACTTTTGCTAGGCATTATTATATATAAATTTGGTGGCAGTTAAATATTCATCCCAGTCATTCTGTCGATAGTTGACATAAGTTCTAAGTATTTGTTCTAATATCTGATTTATATATTCTGTTTATTCATCAGTCTATAAGTGAAATATAGTTAATAGTACTATTTTTGTTTCAAGTTTTAAATAGTGATTGCTAAAAATTGCTTGTAAATTTTGAGTCTCAGTTGCAGATAATAATTTGTAGTAATTTATATAGGTGAAAAATATTATTGAAAAATATTTTTGCTATGTCAGGTATAGTATTGATTATTTTGCTTATAACAAAGTGTATTTGTTTACTAAGTTGATCAATGAAGACAGTTATTGTATCTTTTCCAGATGTTGTTTTCAGCAGTTAGATAATGAAATTCATACTAATTTGTTCTCATTTCTCAGCAGATATAGGTAGCAGTTATAATAATCCAGCAGGTAATTGTCTAGGTGTTTTGTTATGTTGACAAGTATCACAAGAAGCTATGAAGCTCTTAGTGCTTGTAAATATTTTTAGCTAGTAAAAGTTTCTGGTAAGTGTTTTGTAAGTCTTGTCAAATCTGAAGTATCCTGCTAAGGATATATTATAATGTTCTTATAGAATCTTGACATAAAGATTCAGTGATATGAAGAGTCAATCTTTATAGTGAAGGTTGTTATTTCAAATCTTAAATTTATTTGCAGTGTCTGGATTAGTATTAAGTTCATCTATAATTTTTTATGCTTCTTTGTCTACTTTAATAGATTTTTTTGAATAGTGGTTCTGTACTAGATATTAATTCAATTCAGTGGTCAATGCTTCATTTTGGTAGTAGTCCTTCAAGTAAGTTTATAGGGAATTGGTCTGCAAATTCAGTAATAAGTAGTTGTAATAATATATCTAGGCTTTTGATATTGATATCAGTTTCAATAGTAATTTTAGTAATGTTCTTTTTAGTAATAATACAGTAGTAAACTATGTTATCTTTTTCAAGGTATTGGTAGAATTTTTTGGTAGAGTAAAGTTAGATCTTACCATTTCTGGATTTAAAGACTAGCTTAATATCCTTATTTCGATAAGTAAACTTTATAGTTCTACTTAGCCAGTCAATGTTAGGGTTTTTCTAATCTAGCTAACTTTTTTCAAATATTATACTTAGTCTAGGTATACCTATAATTTTGAAGTTCAATATATCTTGATATGATTTAATTGAGATTAGAAGGTTCTTAGCAGTATAGGTAACTTATTGAGTTCTTCTATCAGTGACTTCTACAATTATTGCTACTTTTTGAGGTAACTTGATTACTTTGAGTTAATCTGCTAACTGTTGGCTAATGAAGTTGCATGTTGCTCCACTGTTGATCAGTACATTGACTGTTTCATTCTTTATTATTTCTTTATAGAAAAGAAGTTTTGTTTTCTTTCTGAGTAAAGATAAGGTTTTATGTTCTACTTTTTCTTCTACTTTTTCTTCTTTTGTTTCTTTAATAGATTATATATCTATTGTATCATCAATTGACTAATCTATTTTCTTTTCCTTAGTTGATAATTTTATAACCTTACATACTTGTTTTGCTTCCTTTTCTTCCTTTACTAATTGTTGGATTTGTGGTTTCTTGCTTTCTTTAATGCAGCTTTAGCATTTCCAAGTATTGTCTACATAGTAGGTTCTATTTCCATAAGGACAGCATCTATATAGTACTATTCCTTATACTATTTTCAGGTACCATCATTCATCTTTAGTAAATATAGGTTTCTTTTTATCTGTTGATCCAAATCCTCCTATAGTATATTCAGTTTTTGAAGGTTGTTCTATAACTTTGGCTATTACTGAATTGTTAAGCTTGATGAATATGAATTATACTAGCTTAGCTCCTTTGGTAACTTAGTATTTATGGCAAGCTAATAAGTTATAAACTGTAAGTATAATTTTACCAGTATAGTCTGCATCAATAACTCCTACTTTGATTAAAATTCCTTCTTTAGTTTTGCTACTTTTATCTAAGATTTATATATATATTCTGGTTAGTAGCTTTAAAGCAATTCCTATTTTAATCAGAAAAATTGATCTAGATGAGATTAATATATCTTCATTTGCATGGATATCATATTCTACAGAGTTTGCTGTTCCTTTGGTAGGTACTATAGTATCTGGGTACTTCTTTTCAACTAGGAAGTTAATTTTGTTGTTTGCTTCTTATATTATGTATAGGTATTTATCATTTAATGATTCTTCCAATTCTTCTTCATCTTCCTATCTTCTTTCTTTAATATCAGTCAGTTCTTGCCAAGTATTATTATAAGCTGGGTCACATTCTTTACTATCTATAGTGGATGGTCTAAAGGTCTTGTAGGTAGATTTCATCCTAATATGCTCCTTAGTTATATCTTTTCTTGTCTCTCTAGAACTTTTCTTTGCTAATGTATTGATAGTTTCTCTAGAAAATATTGTAAATTTCTCTAGTATTATTGGCATAAGGGTGTAGGTTCTTGCCATAGTAAGGTTCATTATTTATTAGTAGCATCTGTCAGTATCTTAGCTGAGGTTTTACCTTTTAATCTTTCTTTTTGGTAATAAGGAAGTCTTCTACTTTAGTTTCATCTGGTATGAGGTAAGTTGTTGAATAGTTGTATATTATAATAGAACATTTTAGGATGACATATAATTTGATCATGTGAGATTACAGTTATATGACTTATAATAATATTAAGACTTATAATGTTATTGAGATCCACAATCATATTATAACCTAAAATAGTATTTTGATCTAATATATTATTTCACTATCTAATTACATTATAACCTGATATATTATTTTATTATATTCTAGCCAATCAATTTGTATCTTATATTTAGCCAAGCTAATCAGAAATTTAAGTAATAACTTGGGTAGCTGCCTATATTACCTTGTAATTTCTTATAAATACCCTGCTCGCAATTATCAATAAAATTCAGACTGTAACAAGCTAAAAAAGCTTACAATAGACAATTCGAGAGATATTGAAAGCCTTACTCAAGGAGTAAGCAATTGAGATAGTTTCGAGATTCTAACAGATACACTTTATTCAATCGATCATACTTAAATCTTGCTAGTTAACACTTATACTAACATATTATCCTTCTTAAGATACTACTACATAAACTGCTAAGACCCCTAAAAACATATTTTCTATACTTGCTCAACCTCGAGTATTTTGCTATTAATATATTTTAGTCCACCATAATTAGTGCTGACTGGCAGGAAATCACTCGACACCTTAACCAATTTGTTACCTATATTGTGTAACCAAACTTGCCGAAACCCATAGTGGAAGACAAAAGCAAGAATGGCACTACTACTACCACTGCCCACATTACTACAACTACCTAGGAGAAGACCTCAAGAGAATAAAGAAACTATGACAGACAGATTATCTATCTTTTATAGATATAATAAGGAATATGTTTGAGAATTCTTGGATGATTTAGAAAGCTACTTCGCAGCTAAAGAAATGACCAGTACTTGATAGATTTCTATCCTGGCTGCCTAACTTAAAAGACCTAGGAGAGAAACATACCATATGGTCCTAACAGATACAGCAGCCACCGGACTAGGAGGATTACTCCTTGCAGCCACCGCAGCAACTGGAAATGGAGCCACAGCTGCAGCACTAGCCACTGCTTATTGGGATACTATGAGAGTCTAGTTAGAAGAGAAATATTTCACCAAACAAAAGTGAGAATCGATTAAAGAATAACTATTTAATATGAAGATGTCAATCAACCAGTGCCTAGAAGATTGGGTTACTACCATTGACTAGTACATGCAACTCTGTAGAGAAACTAGCCTGGTTGTACAAGAAATGGTGTTTATAAATAGCTTACCCATAGATCTCTAACATCATATCAAGAGGTTTGGTCCCCGCAGAATAGACAAGAAAGTCAAGATGGTACAAGCCTTTTGGGACACTAAAGTAGGACATTCGGCATCTCTATATGATAAGTTACCACAAGATTTATACAGGAAATTTAGCACTGGAATACTCATAGTTCAAATGGTATCTGCATTAGCCGAACCACCTGAGGAGGACACCATTAAACCAACAGTTATAGCAAAAATAGGAAAGACAACACATGAGGATGAAATAAAAAGATTACCAAGATGTTCTCTGAAATGACAGCATACATAGCCAATCTTGAAGCCAAGATGTTTCACTAGAATAAGCAACTGAGAGGAACCTTTGTTGCTGAGGAATATAACAAGACTGAGATAAATTGTTTCCTCTGCAGAAGATGTGGTTACTTTGCCAAGGATTGCCAAACTAGGAGTTGGAAGGAAGGATGGGAGAGAGAGGAAGAAAAGAAGGCCGATCATGCCAATGTAGTACAAGAAATTGAAGAAGAAGATGAAGAATTTAGTGAAAAATACCTGGAAGCCTACTCTGTTGAAATGGTTAGCTACACCACCACTAGGAAGACTCCCTACTCAAGAAAGAAACCAGCTCAAGAACCTGAGATTGTCATTAAAAAACCTAAGAAGCCAACACAGAGACAACAGTTGAATGAAGATCAATAAAACAAAGCTTTCAAACAGATAATACAATCTGGCGAGATGGTTATCTTAACCACCAGAGATGAAGAAATGACTGATCAAGAAGAAAATAAGGAAAAGAAGCCTAGAAGGGTTAGAGAATTTGAATACAACCTATGGCAAGACATTGCCAGTCAAAAGGCCAACATTACCTTTAAATAACTCTTCCAGATTACACTATCGACAAAGTAGAAGGTGAAGATGTAGATTACCGAAACCAAACTAATCATTTGATTTGAGGAAGTAAACACCACTGAAGAATAAGAGGAGCAAATCTATACCTCATCTGCCTACACACAATGCAACATCAGAGATTTAGCTTGCTCAGTCATTATCAATACAGGAGCAGGAGTCAGTATTATTGCCAAGTATTTCCTAGACCACCTGAGATGGGATATTGATAAACTCACTACCTTCACCTTGGTTATCACAAGTAGAAAAAGCAGTGTACCTTTAGGAGTACTCCGAGAAATACTAGTCCAGTTTGGAATAGAAATAATACCCATCAGAATAGTTATCACTGATGTACAATCCTATAATACTATCTTAGACAACAGCTGGTTGAAGAAAGCAAAAGTAAGAATTGACCTGGATGTACAAAGGCTAATCTTCATCAACCATAGAAGGAAATTCAGTGTACCTCTAGATATTCAGAAAGGAGTAGTACCAAAACTTACTCAGAGACTAGAAGACGAAAGTGATACAGATAAAGAAATAACCCCCGGACAGGTACACCTCAACATGGTAGAAGAAGAAAAAGCTAATATAGTGATCTATAGTAAATATCGCTGCCTGATGCCTTTGGAGAAGAACCAGCTGATTGAATATAATATGAGGAATACTAGATGCCCATTCTGCGAGCAATGCATCTATTGTGCTGAGATGATGTATACTTACAGTGATATGAAGTTAATACCTTACTAGAATACTTTAGAGACACACCTGCCAAACGAGAAAAGAATCAAGAAATCAAGACTATCACAAACCTGCCAAAGGACTCTACCCTCAATAATGTTGAAGTTTTGATCTTCGAATGTGTATTTGGGGGTAAAGAGTGCACTGGCTCATGAAGCCAAATATGCGTGTATTTATTAATGCTAATATATGATTAGTCAATATAAACAAAGATCATCTAAGCCACAATTGAATGATGTACAATCAATCATTGATAAGAGAGAGAGATATAATAAGCTAATAATTTCAACACTCCCCCTGCTTGATATATTTCGATAAAAAAAATAAAAAATAAAATATTCAACTGTACATCATGAATGGCATCTATAAAGTACATTTACTGTAAATAACTATATGTAAAATACTACTTGAGTGATAAGAATGACATGATAAAGAAAATAAAAGTTTTTGAAAGAGAAAACAGTTAGTTACATAAGCCTATTTTTGCGATCAACATTTCAAGTCTGGGTTGCACAAGTAGCTTGGTTAATGCATCAGTGATCATTTTATCTGTTGCTATGTAAATGATATCTATCACCTTTGATTCAACTTTCTCTTAAATAAAGTGGTGCTGAATGTCAATATGCTTTGATTGAGCATGATTAATTAGGTTTTTGGCGAGGGCAATTGCTGATTGGTTGTCTTCAAATAAGGTTGTTGCACAATTCTGTAAATATCCTAGCTTATCCAATAGGGTGTATAGCCAAATGGCTTCTCTCGTCGCATGTGCTAATGCCATATATTCTACTTCAGTTGATGATAAGGTAACAGTTGGTTGGTGCTTGCTTGACCAGCTGATGGCTCCCTCTGATAGGTTAAAAATATAGCTCATGGTTGATCATCATATAATAATGTCTTCTCCCCAGTTGGCATCACTGAAACCAATCAGCCTTAGATCCTGATCGCATCCAAGGCACAGCTTATAATTGGCTGTTCCTTTAATATATCTTAATAATCGTTTGAGGGCATGGTGATATTCTTGCATTGGATTGGCTGAAAATTGACTGATGATGCTAACAGCAGTAGCTAGATCAGGTCTCATCTCGATCATCAGGTACATTATGCTACTGATCATTTGTCTGAATAGATTTTGGTCTGCAGATTTTCCCCCTTCAGCTTTGAGTTGAATGGATAGATCAAGGGGTATACTGATTGGCTTGGCATTCATCATATTAAACCTTGTAATGATTTGATTGGTAAAGTGACTTTAATCAATTGTGATTGTGTATGTTTTTCGATTGCGCATAACTCGAATACCCAGAAAATGTTTAATTTCACCACAATCTGTTATATCAAATGTGTTGCTAAGCTCCACCTTGAATTTGTTCATCGTTTCCATAGAATCAGCTAGAATTAGTAGATCGTCGACATATATGGCAATAATTATCAGTGATTGATCATCTTGTCTTCTTTTTAGATAAATGCTGTGATCTGATTGTAGTCTTGTAAAATTTGATTGGCTGAGGTAGTTGTCAATCTTCTAATTCCACATACGAGGTGATTGCTTTAGTCCATACAATAATCGATTAAGCTTACACACAGCTCTCAGTGACAGCTCTGATTGGTCAATTCCTTCAGGTACCATCATGTAGATCTTCTCATCAAGATTGCCATTCAGGAACACAGTTTTTACATCCATTTGGTGAATTTCTAAGTTTAGGACTGCACTGATCAATAAAAGTGCCCTGATCAATATAAATTTTGCTATGGGAGCAAATGTTTCATCATAATCAATTTCTTGCTGTTGTGAATATCCCTTGGCAACTAATCTCACCTTGTACCTGGCAACTGATCCATCAGTGTTGAGCTTTTTTTTAAATACCCATCTACATCCAATTGGCTTGCATCCCACAGGCATCTCAGGTATAATTGTCCATGTGTCATTATTCTTAAGTGATTTAAGCTCTTAATTAATCACTTCCTGCCAAAGCTTTGTATTAGGCAGGGAAATTGCTTCCTTGTAGGTCATTGGGTCATCAGTCAATTTAATTAAATTAGCTTCTGGCATGCGATCTTGCCAAATTTGTAGGGCTTCAGTGTCTATCAATTGTTCGATTAGCTCCCAGGTGTTGTCATCATCATTATTATAGCCTAGCCATTTTACCAGATATTGCCTTTTTTTATCAATCTTGCATTCTCCAATGATCGCTTAAATGACATATTCTTGATCTTCTGGGTTGACAATTGTTTGGGATTTTAATATAATAGATTCATCAAATATAATGTCACGGCTGATCTCTATCTTTCTATTGGTTGGATCCCAGAGCTTGTATACCTTCTTTTCATCATGATAGCCAATCATTTTAAGCTTTTTGGATTGGGGTACCAGTTTCGACCTTTTTCCTTTGTGAATATGCATATATGCATCAGCCTATATAACACATAAGTTACTGATATCAGGCTTGTGACCGTGCCATAATTCAAATGGTGAAGCACTCTCCTTATTAGCTTGCATTGGCAATCAGTTGTATAGATATGTAGCACTTGTGGCAAGTTCAGCCCAAAGTTCATTAGGTATGCCAGCAGTGATTTTAACGGCCCGGATTGACTCCATCAATGTCTGGTTATATTGTTCAGCAACACTGTTTTGTTGTGGCATGTCTGGCATTATCATTTCATGATAAATTTCATTTTTGATTAAAAATTTGTGTATCTTGGTGTTTACATACTCTCCCCCTTCATCGGACTAGAGAATCTTCAGTTTTCGGCTTGATTGCGTTTCAGTGAATGCCTTAAATATCTGGAATCGATCAAATGTATCACTTTTGTTGTCAATAAAATATGTTGCAATGTAGCAAGTGGTATCATCAATGAATGTTAATATATATTTTGCTCTATTGACTAATGGCATGGGTATCAGCCTGCACAGATCTGAGTGCACTCTTCTGATAGGCTCCATTGATCGATTTTTCACATGTCCAAAGAGCTTGCAGTGCAACTTCGCATGTTCACACCTGGTGCATGTTTCAATTTGTATGGTTGACAGCTGCACATCTCTGAGCCCTGTGACAAATTTGTTGATTGATTGCAGAGTATTTCGGCCCAGATGGCCCAGCCAGTAATGCTATAGTATATAGTTATCAATCTTGAAATCAGCGATGTTTGCTTCTAGCTCTAGTGATGTTGATAAATGAAATAGATCGCCATCAGCTTGTCCAATTTTGATTTCCTCGTAATCCACACCAATTTTAATTACTGATCCATTGCTTTTGAAGGTTATGTTCCATCACATATCAATACCTACACAGATATTAAATTTCTGGTAATTTCCAGTACATATAAAACATCCCATAATTTCAGCTCGTCATCGAGCTCAATCATCCCAACATGCATGGTGCGTAGCTTCTTATTCCCTGCACATGTGACCAAGCCATCATGCTCAGCTACCATCTTAAAAATCTCCCATTGGTTGAACATATATTGTGTGGCACCTGAATTGATAATGGCGCCAATCGCCAGATTTGCTTCGGCTCTTGGTTTAGCCTTTTCTTTTTCTGTTTTTACCCAATCATTAAATTTGTTACATTGGAATATTCTATGTTCTCCCTCACAGACGTAATATTTCCGAGGATATCCCCAAAAATTCCTGCCTCGATAGGCTTTACGATCATCACCTCAGTCACTTCTATTATTATAATAACCTCCTCGATTGTTTCCATTATTATTGTTATAGCCTCAGCCTCATCCAGCACTTCTGCCTTGGTTGCCACGACCACTGCCTTGATAGCTGTCTTGGTAGTCACCTCGGTCTGTCATGTGGGCTTCATTGTGCCTCTGCTTACTATCTGGATTAAACCTGATATATGCGAGTTGTAAAGCCTTCAGCATTGTCAGCATATTCTCCTGCGCAAGTATTAATTCCCGGTACCTAGGGCTTAGACCTCGGAGATATTGTAGTATAGCTTCTATATTGGTTATATCTTCGATTTGCACTATAATTTGGTTGAATGCATCATTATAATCTTCAATTGATCCCTTTTGCTTCATCATCACAAGCTTATTACATATTCATAACAATTGTTCCATTGGTGCATATTTTTGCGTTATAGTCTCTTTAAGCTCATTCCATAAATCAAATTCTCCCAATGTGTTCACATGCCTCTATAGCCATATTCTAGCATTGCCTGTAATTTTACTGATTGCTGCGTTGACTTTCTCCTTTTATACTGATAGATCGGCACTGGTAATAAATTGCTCTATGGCATCAAAGTAATCAAACAGTCTGGGTGCGCCTCCTGACCCATCGAATTTGTTGATCGATCTCAGGTACTCCTTCACCAGATCGTTAAGCTTTGTTGATGTTGTTGGTAATGGTAATTGTATTTGTATTTGTGGTGTGTTGCCTTCTGTAGCTGCATTCTGATTGGTTGGCACACTGGGTAATGTGTTTGTTTTGTTGATTTTTACCATCAATTCACCCAATAGGGTTGCCAGTATATCTAATTTATCTTCCTGATTTCTGATTGTTGTAGCTATCTATTCCTATCGATCGAGGCTGAATCTTATATTGCTTTGATGATTGCTATCCAATCCTTCATTGTCATCATCAGGGGGTTGATATCTATTGTCTGTTTTTGATTTAGATTGCAATCTTGTCGATCTTGTTGCTGATGATGATGTATATAGATTATTCATTTCATTGTATCACATTATTGAATGCTATATCATTACGTATTATTTATCGCATTGCTTTATTGCAGTATCATTTGTCGCATTGTTTATCACGTTGTTTGACACATTGTTTACAATGTTAAATAAATGCTTACTGTAATCGCAGTTATAATTGCTATGATTGCATAGATCTCAGGTTATTAAACTGCAATTTGAGTGGCTCAGGGCTTATAACCTGTTGAAGTTTTGATCTTCAAATGTGTGTTTGGGGGTAAAGAGTGCACTGGCTCATGAAGTCAAATATGCGTGTATTTATTAATGCTAATATATAATTGGTCAATACAAACAAAGATTGTCTAAGCCACAATTAAGTGACATACAATCGATCGTTGATAGGAGAGAGAGATATAATAAGCTAATAATTTCAACAAATAAATCATGGACTATATAATGGAAGGAACTCTCACCCATTTGCAGATAATACTGAAGAAATATGAGATTGCTTTTGGACAAATATTGAACATATCGGTAAAGGACATCTTTGGGGAAACTACAACATCTACCTACAAGGATGCTACTAGGATGAAGTCAACCCCTATAATCTTTGGAAATGCAAAAATTGGGTCAGATATCTGGACGAACTATATAATATCAACTACCATGGAACTTGAAAAGAATGTTATAACCAAGAACAAGAACAGATAGTATCTGAAGAAAATAAAGATAAGGAAGTACTTGAAGAATAGAGCAATGAGGTTTATACTACTCAGATACCTGTCGAAGTTAGAGCCTTATTCCAGAAAGATGATAAAGATGATAGACCTATCCTAATCAAAGAAAGCAATTTAGACTTGGAAGAAGAAATTATCATACTAGAGGAAATAATTCACCCTGACAAATGTATCAGCATACACTATTAGTGGTGGAAGGACTTATAGCAGAACCTACCTCAAGACACAACTCATGAACAGTGGAAGGAACTGAATATCCCTACCTTTAAAGAAGTATTTACAGTTGAAGAAAAGGAAACAGCAACTCAAGTTAAGAAACTGACAGAAAGTGCAATCATACCAAAGAGAAAAACTAAAGGAGCCACAGGTTATGATCTATATACAGATGAAGACTACACTCTGGAACCAAAATTATCAGCCTTCATAAAAACTAGAATTGCTATTGCTCTACTACCAGAACAATGTGTGTAAGTATAGGCAAGAAGTGGACTTTACCGCAACTCTAGAATAGGAGCCTTCCCCAGATTAATAGATGAAGACTATAGAGAAGAAATTGAGGTTGGACTAGTTAACTACAACTATAGCCAATTCAAGGTATACTAAGGAGATTGAATTACTCAAATGGTAATCGTCAAATATGAATAGCAACCTTTGAAAGAAGTAAAAAACTTAGAAGAAACATAACATGGAAAGAAAGAATTTGGATCAACTGGACAGGCAAATGTGATAATGGAAAGACTGAATGATCAGGAGAATGCTAAGAAGCACATCTACTCCCTCAACAAAAATCTGTTACTGAATCAGAAGAAGCAATTACAAGACCTACTAAAGAAGTATAAGGATATTATCATGATCAGTTTCAAGGACCTATCAGACCAAGCCTTCTTCACTTACCATATTGATACAGGAGATGCCAAACCAATCAAACAAGCACCCTACAGATTACCAGCCAACTATCATAACATTGTACAAAAGTATATTTAAGAGCTATTAGAGTCAGAAGTGATTATATGGTCAAAAAGCCCTTGGGAATCACCTATTAGTATAGTATCAAAGAAAGATAGACAAACAATGGTTATCGATTATTGCAAATTAAACTCAGTTACTAAAAAGTATGCATATCTGATCCCACACTTAGAGGACTTACAAAACATGTTGAAAAGGGTACAAATCTACTCAACTCTGGACCTATAGGCAGGATATAATCAAATTGGAATGATACCTGAAGCATAGGAGAAATCAGCATTCATTACACCATTTAGACAGTATGAATTTACAAGAATGTCCTTTAGACTTTGCAATGTACCTACCACCTTCCAGGCTGCAATGAATGAAATCTTCTATGACCTGATTGGACATGGAGTAATTATATATATTGATGATATCAACATTTATGCAGAGAACTTCACAGAACACATAGTGATCCTGAAGGAAGTATTTGAATGACTCAGAAAATACAGATTAAGGATCAAGTTAACAAAATACTACTTTGGATAGAAGAAAATCAAATACTTTGGATTTATAATTGATGGATGAGAAATCTATCTAGACCTGAAGAAGACTAAAATTGTTAAAGCCTTCCTAACCCCACAAGACAAGATGACTCTACGAGGATTCTTAGGATTGGTCTAGTTCTATAAAAGGTTTATCCCTGGATACTTCGAAATTGTGACACCCCTATACATGTTACAAAGAAAAGGAAGAGCATGGGAATGGATGTCAGCTACACAAACTACCTTCAACCTGATCAAGGAAGCACTTATTCACGCACCAGTAATGGCAAGACCAGATCTTACAAAAGTGTTCAAGCTGTATATAGATACATCATCATTCAGACTTAGAGCAATTTTGGTGCAAGATAACAAAGATGGAGAGCATGTGATTACTTATGCAAGACGAGCTACCTATGGAGTAGAACCTTCCTATAAAGCTACCCAACTAGAATGTATAGCAGTTGTTTGGGCTGTACAACACTTCCGCTACTTCCTAATTGGAAAACAGTTCACCTTGATAACAGACCACTCAGCCCTCAAATGCCTTTGGAACAAACCAAATTTGACAAGAATATATGCATGATGGCTAGCCATACTGTAGGAGTATAACTTCACAACACAATATAGAAAAGGATGGAATTATCAGAATGTGGATACCCTCTCACACCTACTCTAATTTATCTGAGATTGACACTCTGAACTAAAAAGAATATACCTACCCAATGGATACTAAACTCTATAATGGATATTTGGATTACCTCAGTAACCTAACCTTTACTGAGACAATGAACAAATTTGATTAATAGCTTATACGGACAATAGCACTCAACTATTTTATCAAGAATAATATACTTTACTAATGACACAGAGGACAGATATGACTTGTAGTTCCTAAAAACAAAAAGCAGATGGTACTTCAGGCCTCCCATAATTATCAGCTTGTAAGATACATGGACATAGACAACATATATCAATGACTATCAGAAAAATATTATTAGAAGAACATGTATGAAGATATTAGAGAATATATCAGGAGATACAATACTTGCTAGAAGAGGCACCGAGGAAAGGAAGTTGAGACCTTAGAACCGATTGTACCTGGAGGACCCTTTGAATATATTGGAATAGATATTGTTGGACTGCTACTAAGAACACTTAGAGGAAATCAATACATTGTAGTAGCAGTAGATTACCTGACCAAGTACCCCAAAGCAAGAGCCTTGCCCCTTGCAGATGCCCTTAACATTATGCTCTTTATCTATGAAGATATTATCTACTGCTATGGAATACCTTATGAAATAACCTCTAATTAAGAAACTGAATTCATTAATGGAATCTACCAGATAAAGACTACTGCCTACTATCTCTAAGGAAATGGACTTACTGAATAGATGAATCAAACCATCAAGAACATGATTGCTAAAGTAGTATAATCACAAGAAGGAGATTAGGACTTATACCTACCTTCCGCCTTATTTGCACTATAAACAATGAAACAAGAATCAACAAAGTTCACCCCTTTTGAGCTCACTTATAAAAGAAAAGCTCATCAGCTGGTAGACCAAGTGATGACCACCCCAGAACTCAGTCATACCTTCTGAGAAATGCAAATCGAACATCATATAACAAAGGAAATTCAAGAATTACACAATATCTGAAATAAGGCAAGAGAATTTATCACTATTGTACAAGATCATTAAAAGAAGAATTATGACAAGGAATATAAGGAAACTGAAAAACTAAAGATCAGTGACCAGGTCTTACTATACTACAACATAGTAGAGTCCTTATGGTCAGCAAAATTGAACTCAAAATGGGAAGAACCATACTACATTGCAAGTATAAAAGGAACTATATATCAGTTATGAAAAACAACAGGAATAATCTTATCCTACACTATTCACCAAAACTGCCTTAAGAAAAACCATACCCTGCTAGAACAACTTCTATAAAGTTCAAGTCAGCCTGATCAAGACATATTGATATATAAAACCCTTGGAAGACCTTGAGAAGATAGAAGGATTAACCTTACAGAAGACCCGATCAATTATATGCAATATTTAAAGAAAACAACACTTGGCATGAATCAATGAATAGAAAGAATACTATTGAATCGCACAACTTTGGGAAGAAGTTGAATACATTTAGAACTGGAAGGATAGAGAAATCTGTCAACGAGCCCTCAAAAGAGCACTCCCTGCCTATGCCACAAAAATGGCTGAATGGATTTATCAACTATTCAGGCATAAGCCTAGTGCTCTGAACCACTTTCAGTGTAGCCTATTCTAACTATATCTTATACAAAATGACATGAAGGAGCTAGAGGAGGAGGTAAAACAGTTATAAAGAGATTTCTCCGAGTTAGAACTATACCTTGAAGTCTAACTCACAGAAAGGAAGGAGATATGATAGAACATTTTAGAATGACATATAATTTGATCACAGTCATATAACTCATAATAACATTGAGACTTATAATGTTATTGAGATCCACAATCATATTATAACCTAAAATAGTATTTCGATCCAATATATTATTTCACCATCCAATTACATTATAACCTGATATATCATTTTATTATATTCTAGCCAATCAATTTGTATCTTATATTTAGCTGAGCCAATCAGAAATTCCAGTAGTAATCTGGGTAGCTGCCTATATAGCACCTTATAATTTCTTATAAATACCCCACTCACAATTATCAATAAAATTCAGACTGCAACAAGCTAAGAAAGCTTACAACAGATAACTTAAGGGATATTAAAAGCCTTACTCAAGGAGTAAGCAATTGAGATAGTTTTGAAATTCTAACAGATATACTTTATTCAATCGATCACACTTAAATCTTGCCAGTTAACACTTACACTGACACATTACCCTTCTTAAGATGCTACCACATAAACTGCTAAGACCCCTAAAAACATATTTTCTGCACTTGCTTAACCTTGAGTATTTCACCATTAATATATTTTAGTCCACTACAATATGTGTTTTACACAATAGATATATTGATTACAGAATGGGCATTTTGTCTATACTATGTTCTAATTGATAAAAGTAATTTATTCTTGTTGTTCAGTCAACTTATAGTATCCTTGGCTGTATTTTTCTTCAATTATATATAGTTAACTAATATCTCTAGAATCTGTTTCTTCTTCAACTACCATGCTTTTACTTGTATCTTTGACTTCTTCTTTCTTTATAATCTTTTCTCCAGAAATAATATAAATACTTCTACATTTAGGTATGATATGACCATGTCTTCCACAGCTGAAGTAGATCTTTATTTTCTTCTAGTTATTCTTATTTTCTTCTTACTTAAAATTGTTTTGTCATATCAGGTTGTTGTTATAGTTTCCTCATCCTCCTTTGAATCCTCCCTGGAGGTTAAATTCTCCTTAATAGTAAGTATCAGTAATTGGTTTGCTACTTAAGCTAGAGTTGTAATTCTTATTTTCTATTTAAGTTTGTTGTGCTGATAGAATTATATATGCTAATTTGATGACCATGCCAAAACACTATTGCTTATGGGTATATAGGCTCCCTCTCTCCTTAATATGAGTTTCCAACTACTGTAGAAGAGTTTTAAATAAGGTATCAGCTCATGCACCATAAGTAATATAATTATTATCATTATAAGATATTTCAATGATGATAAGATTAGCATTGATTTCTGCTGTGAAAGCTTCAAAGGTTTTGGTTCCTTCAGTGTTGAATCTTGCTATAGTCAGTCATTTCTTTACTTTGATAATGTGTATACTACTGCAGAATTTATCAATCAGTAGAGATCTAAGGCCTTGTTATATAGGGATATTTGGATATCCTAGTTGGGCTATACCAGCTACTTGAGCTACTACCAAAGTTGTATCTTGCCAGATCAAAGGTTTTCTAAGCAGATTTTACCATTAGATTGCTACTGATTTTCTGAGAAATCTAGCAATTTTGTTGATCTGTGAATATGACTTAGCATACACTTGTTCAGGTATGTAATTGATGTTGTTAGTAAGTCTATTATTAAGTACTTGATTGTCATTCCAGCTGTTGGTATTGTAATTAGCTTCAATGGCTGATATAAATGTAGCAACTTCTTTGACTTCTTTATTAAAAAGTTGTAGGTTGACTGCTTTAGTTGTTTAGCTAAGTTGTACTACTTGTCCTACAAGTGCAGTTAAGGCTACTACTTATGCAATTAATATAGTAATTGCAGTGTTGGCCATTATATCAGTGAATGTAGTTGGTGCAAGTAGTGGTGATATAAGAAGTTCATCTTCTTCTCTGTCTGTATATTAAATGTATTCTCTTGCTTTATGATCAAATATTTCATCTTTTGAGTTGAGGTCTTCTGATTCTTCAAGTATATCAGCCTCAAGGGTAATTATTCAAACAGTTGTATTGGTATTTTTAATAAAGGCAGTATCGACATTATGATAAATAGTTATATCAGTTTCATATAGTTCACTTACTTTGGGTACTTCTCAAAATAGTAATCTGTTTAGTATAGGTATATATCAGAATATAGATATTATAAGGTTGATAGGTACCTCAATAGATAGTAGTATAATAGGTATAGTTGATCTTAATGATATTGTTTCAGCAAATTGTATGAGATCTTCTACCACTAATTTCTTAAATAATCTGTTTACAATTCAGTAGTAAACAGTGCCTCAATATGTTGAGTAATCAAATAGTAAGTTGGTAATCTACTCTTTAATGATTTATCAATTATTATATCCTTTTATAGTAGATGCAAGGTTGATAAAATGGTATTCTGCTCATGTAATTGAAACAATATTATAATTTCCTTTGATATTCTTATAAGGGAAGGTTTGAAATGCTTTAAAGTAAGTATTAGTTCTAAGAGAGTTTTCGAATTTTTCTAAAAATTCATTGTAGAGTTCAAAGTATGTTTCACCTTGAAAATGAGCTACAGTTGTTGAATTAATGCTTTGTAACAGTTACTAATATTGTGTCCACTTGAAGGATTTTATAATGTATATTACCTCTCTGGCTATTGAAAATTAGATATATGTTGTAACAGAACATTTTATGACAATATATATTTTGATTATATGAGATCACTGTCATATGACTTATAATAATACTAAGACTTATAGTACTATTAAAACCTTTAGTATTATTAAGATCCACAATTACATTATAAACTAAAATAGTATTTCGATCTGATATATTATTTTACTACCCAATTACATTATAACCTGATATATTATTTTATTATATCTTAGCCAATCAATTTGTATTTTATATTTAGCCAAGCTAATTAGAAATTCGAGTAGTAACCTGGGTAGTGTAAGAGTGATAAATATAAAAAGCAGCAACAAACACTTGCAGAAACATAACAAACAACCATGCCCCGATTCAACAATGACGAATATCTCCGAAGCTGAGTCATTGAAGCTTACCGAGCCTTAGAAGACCCTCCATCTGAACTATTACCTGAGGAAGGATCTGCCCTATGAAGGACTCAAATAATAATGAAAAACATCGACATTGCTCAGAAATGACAAACACAAGATGAATTTCAGGCCTACTATATGATCGCTAGGATCTGGGAAGAAGATCTCGAACATGTATAGGACCGACGACATGCAGAAGCATGCAAACGAGCACTACATCAAGGGATTCCCCTCCAATCTCAAAGGATTGCCCTCCAGATTTATGGACTCTTCTAGTTCCGACCAGCTGCCTTGAAAAGACTTACCAAAATTGGACCATCCGCATTTCACCAACTGTCTCAAAATGCCTTTGAAGAACTTAAAGAAGAAATCTGCATACTACAAAGAGATTTCGACCAATTGGAACAGTTCCTTGATTTGTGAAACCTTTTAACCATCTTAAACCTTTTAACTGTCTTAAATCTATAACTTATATAACTCGTTATATCATATAAATTCATAATTAGTTTATATTTTGAATAGCTAATAGTTTTCCGAGTAGTAACCTGGGCAGCTACCCATATAGCACCTCAAGAATTTGTATAAATATCCCTCAAAATCTTTATTCAATAAATCTCAGTTCAATAGCAGTGTACACTCAAGATCCCTTTGAGAGCTAAAGATCTCACCCCTTCTACACACATCAAGAGTGCTAAAGACTATAAGTCTGAAATTCATAATTAACAATCTTACAAAGAAACAAAGTACTTTCGATACCTTAGAAACCTTGTGACGTACTCAGAGATTTCTAAGTCCAACGCGGATTAGTATCATCAGACGCTTCCTCACAGGTGGTTTAAGAGAAACCCCCTTACAACTTGGTAGCAGCAGTAACAAAAAACTATTATAATAATCAGAAACATACTACTAATATTTTTACAAGGCCTAGAATTACCAATTTTTCTTTTAGACACGACCGACGTACTCGGAGTGCTACTAAAAAAAAAAAAAACTACACATATCTTACTTCTAACAGCCAGAGAGGCTACATACATCACAGAACCCTTCAAGTGGACACAATATCAGCAACTGCTACGAAGCACTGATTCAACAACAGTAGCTCGTTTATGAGGCAAAATATACCTTGAACTCTATAATGAACTTTTAGAAGAATTCGAAAACCCTCTTACAACTGAAGCCTACTTTGAAGCATTTCAAGAATTCCTCTATAAAAACATCAAAGAAGATCACGACATTGTTTCCATCACACGAGCCAAACACCAATTCACCAACCTTACAACTACCATACAAAGATATAATAATCGTCAAGTGATCAAGGAGTGGATTACCAACTCACAATTTGATTACTTAATACACTGAGGCATTGTTTACTACCGAATTGCAAACAGATTATTTGAGAAATTAGTAGCAGAAGATCTCACATGATTTGTTGAAACAACACCATTAGGATTAACTGTACCTATCATACCACTATTGATCGAGGATCCTATCAATCTCACAACATCTATATTCTGACATACATCCGGACTGAGCAAACCAACATTTAGAGAAGCAATCAACATAAGCAACTTACATGAACCTGATACAACTGTCTATCATGATGCCAACACTGCATTTATTGAAGATGCTGATACAACCGTTCAAAGAATCATACTCGAAGCTGACATACTTGAAGAATCGGAAGACCTTGACTCAGAAGACGAAATATTAGATCATGAAGTAAGAGAATACTTCTAACAAACGGATAGAGAAGAAAATGAACTTCCAACATCACCACTACTCATACTAACTACATTTACCGATATAATGGCTAATGCCACAATCGCCGCACTGACCACATAAGTAGCAGCCTTAACTGCACTTATAGGACAAGTAGCACAACTCAGCCAGACAACCAAAGCAGTCAACCTACAATCTTTTAATAGAGAAGCAAAAGAAGTTGCCACATTCATATCAGCCATTGAAGCCAATTACAATGCCAACAGCTGGAATGATGATCGAGTACCAGACAATAGACTCACCAACAATGTCAATCATACACCTGAACAAGTATATACCAAGTCATATGCACAGGTTAACAAAATTGCTGGATTTCTCAGAAAATCAGCAGCAATTTGATAGCAAAATCTGCCTAGAAAACCTTTGACCTGGCAAGATACAACTTTGGTAGCCACTCAAGTAGCTAATGCAGCCCAACCAGGATATCCAAACATCCCCATCCAATAAGGTCTTAGATCCTTACTAATTGACAAATTCCGCAGTAGCACACATATCGCCGAAGCAAAGAAACAACTAGCTACAGCAAGATTCAATACTGAAGGAAGCAAAACCTTTGAAGCTTTTGCCACAGAAATCGATGCCAATCTTATCATCATTGGGATGCCTTATGACGATGACAATTATATTACTTGTAGTGTACGAGCCGACACCTTATTCAAGACCCTTCCACAGTGGCTGGAAACTCGCATTAAGGAGAGAGGGAGCCCATGTGCTCACGAACAATGGTGTTTCGGCATGGTCATCAAATCAGCATGTACAATTCTATCAGCATAACAAACATGAACAGAAAACAGGAATCAAAACTCTGGCTCAAGCAACAAACTAACAACTAATACTTACCGATGAGAAGGATTCAACCCCCAAGAAGGATTCAGGAGAGGATAAGGAAACTACAACAATAACTCAATATGGCGAAACAATTTCAAGAAGGATGAAAACAAGGATGACTGGAAGAAAACAAAGACCTGCTTCAATTGTGGAAGACAAGGACATATCGCACCTGAGTATAGAAGTACTCACACTATTTCAGGAGAAAAGATTACAAAGAAAGAAGAAACCAAAGGTACAAGCAAAAGCATGACTACCGAAGAAGAAACGGATCCTAGAGATATCAGCCGACTATATGTAATTGAAGAAAAACACAGCCAAGGATACCGCAAGTTGAATGAGCAAGAACAAATCACCCTCATCAATTGGAACATGGTGCAAACAAGATGCCCATTCTGTAACCAATGCATCTATTGTGCAGAACACATATGCAACTGCTCAACAACTCACCTCATACCAGATGAAACCAAAGTAGAAGACTTCCTCACCATCAAAAAGAAGGATCGAAGAATAAAACCGCAACCAAGACACCGACAGATGCCACCAATGAACAATGGACCCTACCATGGCAAGAACCCACACCCATATGTCAACAACACTAGAGAAATCTATGACATTTTCTGGAAAAGCTATCAATAAATTGGCAAAGGAAAGTTCTGGGGAGACAAGAAGAGATATGAACAAGGAGTATATTGGGACGAAATCTACTCACAAGATCTTTGGACTATCCATGACTCATCTACTATCGATGGCAAGAGATGCGACCCAGCCTATAACGGCACTTGGCAAGAACTGGCCAATATTGAAGAAGGAAGGCAAGAAGATGAAGAAGAAGAACAGGAAGAATCATCAGAAAATGAACGACTATACATGATACAAGAAACCAACAACAAAACCAACTTCCTAGTTGAAAAGAAGCACCCAGATGCTATAGTACCTACCAAGGGAATAGCAAACTTCGCAGGATATGATATCCATGCAAACGAAGATACTCTAATCCCACCAGGATCAATTTTTCTGATCAAAACAGGAATCACTCTAAAGCCGCCAACTGGAACTTATACACAAATCCTGGATAAAAGCAGCAAAATCAAGGAAGGAATCTCAATCAAAGCAGGAGTTATTGATGCAGACTATACTGGCGAAATTATACTCACAGTTCACAACTTATCAGCCCGCTGCAAATACCAGGTCACCAAAGGAGCCAAAATAACACAGTTTGTATTCATCAAACTGGATAACTCAGTTATAGCTAAAGTCATAGAACAGCTTCCGAAAACTGAATGAGCTGCAGGAGGATTCGGATCAACAGACAAAAAGAAACCTACACTTACCAAAGACGAACGATGGTACCTGAAGATGGCACAAGGAATAGTACCATATAGATGCTGTCCTTATGGAAACAGAACCTACTGTGCAGATGACGCCTGGAAATGCTGGAGTTGCATTAAAGAAAGCAAGAAACCACAAATTCAACAGTTAGTGAAGGAAGAGGAAGAAGCTAAACAAGCATGCAAAGCCATAAAATTACTAACCAAGGAGAAGAAAACAGATTAGTCAATCGAAGATACAACAGACATGTGGTCTATCGAAGAAACAAAAGTAGAAGATACAGAAGAAAAAGTAGAACATGGAACCTTATCATCACTCAGAAAGAAAACAGAACTTCTCTTCTACAAAGGAACAATGAAGAATGAAACAGTCAATGTACTGATTGACAGTGGAGCAACATGCAATTTTATCAGCAAACAGCTAGCTGATCAACTCAAAGTGATCAAGTCACCTCGCGAAGCAGCAATGATTGTAGAAGTCACCGATGGAGGAACCTAACGAGTCATCCATACCGCCAAGAACCTTCCAATATCAATCGAATCATACCAGGATACATTGAATTTTGAAATCATAGGCATGCCCAGACCAAGTATAGTATTCAGAAAAAGTTGGCTAGATCAGAAGAATCCTAACATCGACTGGTCAAGCAGAACTATGGAGTTTACTCATCGAAACAAGGACATCAAATTGGTCTCCAAATCAAGAAATGGCAAGATCTGACTCTACTCAGCTAAAAAATTCTACCAACATCTCGAATAAGATGACATAGTTTACTGCTGCATTATTACGGAAAAAGACATTGCTAAAATTATCACTGAAACAGATATAGACATTAATAGCCTGGACATATCTTTACAACTGCTTATCACTGAATTCGCAGACCGATTTCCCATAAACTTACCAGAAGGACTACCACCGAAATGAAGTATTGATTATCGAATTGACTTAATACCTGGTGAAGAACCACCATTCAAGAAAATTTATCAATTATCTGGACCAGAGTTACAAGAACTCAAGAAGACTTTAGAAGAATTAATTGAATGAGGATCTATTCAACCTAGTACATCACCTTTCAGAGCACCTATTATATTTGTCAAAAAGAAGGATGAAATTAGAATGTGCATCGACTACCGATAACTCAACGATATAACTATCAAGAACTGATATGCATTACTCAACATCATGGAATTATTCGATCGACTTAAAGGAGCAACCATATTCTCAGTAATCGACTTACGATCAGGATATCATCAGATCCGCATTGCTGAAAAAGATATCTCAAAAACAGCATTTAGAACCTAATATGGACATTACGAATGGAAAGTCATACCTTTTGGACTGACAAATGCACCTGTAACATTTCAAAGACTGATGAATAACATATTCAGACCACTACTCGACGAATTTGTAGTTGTCTACATTGATAACATACTAATCTATAGCAAGACAAAAGAAGAACACTTACAACATCTCCACCAAGTACTGGAGATCCTGAGAAAACATCAGTTATATGCTAAACTCAGCAAGTGTAACTTTTTACAAAAAGAAGTTGCATATCTTGGACACTGAATCAATGAACAAGGCATTCTAGTCAACCCTGCAAAAATCGAGGCAATCAAGAAATGGGAAAAACCAACAACGATCAAGGAAATATAATCCTTCCTAGGACTAGCAGGATACTACTGAAGGTTTATCAAGAATTACGCAGGAATTGTAGCATGTCTACATGATCTGACAGTTACAGGCACAAATGTTATTCAAGAATGGAATGATAACTATGACACAGCCTTCGAAACTTTGAAAGAAAAGTTAACAACTACACCTGTCCTCAGAAGCCCGGATCAGAACCTACAATTTGTAGTAACTACCGATGCCTCAGATTATACAATTGGAGCCATACTTTCACAAGAAGACCAACCTATCACCTACTGTTCAAGAAAAATGACATCCACAGAAAGAAATTACCCTGTTTACGAAAAGGAGTTACTTGCAATAATTGACGCAACATAAGCTTGGAGACACTACCTGATAGGCAACAAATTCCTGATCTACACAGATTATGAATCACTCAAATACCTGAACAAACAGCTAACCCTCTCCACTCGACAAGCGCGATGGATGGACCACCTCAACAATTATCACTTCGAAATAATCTACAAACCTGAAAAACTTAATGTTGTAGCAGATGCATTATCCTGCCAACAACAGGAGGATGAACAGATCAAAGCTATCATCGAAATCACTGACAACTGGATACAGGAAATTCAAGAAGGAGTCCAGATAGACAAGGAAGCACAGAAAATCATAGAAGAACTCGACACCAAACCAGACACGACAAATAAATTCAAGATGCGAAACAACAACCTCTATTATGAAGATCGACTCTTCATACCATCAAACCTTCATGTTAAGATTCTACAAGAACACCATGATATACTCTTAGCAGGCCACTTCAGATTTGATAAAACTTACGAAGCACTCACCAGAAACTTTTACTGGCCAAAAATGTTTACAAGCACTAAGAGCTTCATAGCCTCTTGCGATACTTGTCAATATAACAAAATACTCAGACAATCACCTGCTGGACTATTATAACCACTACCTATACCTGCTGAAAAATGGGAACAAATCAGTATAGATTTCATTGTCCAACTGCCGAAAACAATATCTGGGAAAGATACTATAACCATCTTTATCGATTGACTCAGCAAACAAACTCACTTCGTTATAAGTAAAACAACCGATACTGCACCAGAAGTAGCAAAAATATTTTTCGACAATATTTTTCGTCTACATGGACTACCATGAATTATTATCTGTGACCAAGATCCAAAGTTTACAAGTAACTTTTGGCAATCGCTATTCAAAACACTTGGAACAAAAATAGCACTCTCAACTGCATTTCACCTACAGACTGACGGACAAACAGAACGCATGAATCAGATGTTGGAACAGATGCTTAGAACTTATGTCAACTATCGACAGAATGATTGGGACGAACACTTAACTGCTGCCAAATTCGCATGCAATAATGCTCAACAAAAGTTGACAAAACTATTGCCATTCTTCCTAAATTATGTCTATCACCCACTGACACCAGCAACCTTGTTACTAGAAAAGGTTGAATCAACAGTACAAGCCATTGATGACTTCACCATACGAATGACCAACCTGCTGATCAAAGCACAAGATGCAATTCGCAAAGCACAAGTACAACAGACAAGATACACAAATGAAAAAAGGCATGAAGAATCATTTGAGATAGACAAAATGGTCTTACTATCCTCAAGACATATCACATTATGACAATTATCTAATCAACCTTCAAAGAAACTCCAGAACAAGTTTCTCAGACCATTCAAGATTATCGCAAAAATATCAGCTGTTGCTTACAAACTGGAGTTACCATCAATAATGAAGATTTACCCCATGTTTCACATATCACTACTGAAACATTACACACCAAATAATGACGATCTATTTCCAGACAGACAAGTCATACCACCCGCACCAATTTTGGTCAATGACACAGAAGAATTCGAAGTAGAAGAAATCTTAGATCAACGGATTACCAAACAAGGCAACAGATCGACACCGCAATATCTGATCAAGTGGAAAGGATACCCCTTATACGATACTACATGGGAACCACTTAGCAATCTGACAAACACAGATGAAGCACTGGAAAAATATCACAAGTCCTTACAGAAATAGCGTGGACACTATTTTCTTAAAGAGGGAAGAGTTGTAAGAGTGATAAATATAAAAAGCAGCAACAAACACTTGCAGAAACATAACAAACAACTATGCCCTGATTCAACAATGACGAATACCTCCGAAGCCAAGTCATTGAAGCTTACCGAGCCTTAGAAGACCCTCCATCTGAACTATTACCTGAGGAAGGATCTGCCCTATGAAGGACTCAAATAATAATGAAAAACATCAACATTACTTAGAAACAACAAACACAAGACGAATTTCAGGCCTACTATAAGATTGCTAGGATCTGGGAAGAAGATCTCAAATATGTATAGGACCGACAACATGCAGAAGTATGCAAATGAGCACTACATCAAGGGATTCTCCTCCAATCTCAAAGGATTGCCCTTCAGATTTATGGACTCTTCCAGTTCCAACCAGCTGCCTTGAAAAGACTTACCAAAATTGGACCATCTGCATTTCACCAACTATCTCAAAATGCCTTTGAAGAACTTAAAGAAGAAATCCGTGTACTACAAAGAGATTTTGACCAATTGGAATAGTTCCTTGATTTGTGAAACCTTTTAACCGTTTTAAACCTTTTAACCATCTTAAATCTTTAACCGTCTTAAATCCATAACTTATATAACTCATTATATCATATAAATTCATAATTAGTTTATATTTTGAATAGCCAATAGTTTTCCGAGTAGTAACCTGAGCAGCTACCCATATAGCACCTCAAGAATTTGTATAAATATCCCTCAAATCTTTATTCAATAAATCTCAGTTCAATAGCAGTGCACACTTAAGATCTCTTTGAGAGCTAAAGATCTCACCCCTTCTATACATATCAAGAGCGCTAAAGACTATAAGTCTGAAATTCATAATTAACAATCTTACAAAGAAACAAAGTACTTTCGATACCTTAGAAACCTTGCGATGTACTTGGAGATTCCTAAGTCTAACGCGGATTAGTATCATCAGACGCTTCCTCACAGGCAGTTTAAGAGAAACCCCCCTTACAGGTAGCTACCCATATAGTACTTTGTAATTTCTTATAAATACCTTGCTCATAATTATTAATAAAATTCAAACTGCAACAAGCTAAGGAAGCTTACAACAGACAACCTAAGGGATACTGAAAGCCTTACTCAAGGAGTAAGCAATTGGGATAGTTTTTCAGGATTCTAACAGATACACTTTATTTTAATCAATCACACTTAAATCTTGCCAGTTAATACTTACACTGACACATTACCATTCTTAAGTCACTACTGTATAAACTGCTAAGATCCCTGAAATGTATTTTCTGTACTTACTCAATTCCGAGTATTTTGCCATTAATATATTTTAGTCTGCCACAATTGGTGCTGACTGGCAGGAAATCACTTAACACCTTGACCAATTTGTTACCTATATTATGTAACTGAACTTGCCGAAACCCATAGTGGAAGACAAAAGCAAGAATAGCACTACCACTGCCATCACCTGCATTACTACAACTATCTAGGAGAAGACCTCAAGAGGATGAAGAAACTATAGCAGACAGACTACCTACTTTTTATAGATATACTAAAGAATATGTTCAAGAATTCCTGGATGATTTAAAGAGCTACTTTATAGCTAAAGGAACAGCCAGCACTTGATGGATTACTATCCTGACTGCTCAACTTAGAGAACCTGCAAGAGAAACATACCATATAGCCCTAATAGATATAACAGCTACTGGACTAGGAGGATTACTCTTTGCAGCCACTGCAGTAGCCAGAAATGGAGCTATACCTGTAGTAATAGCTACTACTCATTGAGATACTACAAGAACTTGATTAGAAGAGAAATATTTCACTGAACAGAAGCGAGAATCTATTAAAGAACAACTATTCAACATGAAGATGTTAATCAACCAGTGCTTGGAAGATTGGGTTACTACTATCGATTAGTATATGCAACTCTGTAAAGAAACTAGCCCAGTTGTGCAAGAAATAGTATTTATGAATGGCTTACCTATAGATCTTCAATGCCTTATTAAGAGGTTTGGTCCTTGCAGAATGGAAGAGAAAGTCAGAATGGCATAGGCCTTTTGAGACACCGAAGCAGGATATTCTGCATCTCTATATAACAAGTTACTATAAGACTTATGCAGGAAATTCAATACTGGAATACTTGTAGTTCAAATGGTATCTGTATCAGCCGAACCACCTGAGGAAGATACTATTAAACTGATGGTCATAGCAAAAATAGAAAAGATAACACATAAAGATAAAATGAAAAAGATTACCAAGATATTCTCTGAAATGACAGCACATATAGCCAATCTTGAAGCTAAGGTGATTCACCAGAATAAGCAACCAAGAGGAACCTTTGTTGCTAAAGAACACAACAAGACTGAGATGAATTGTTTTCTCTGTGGAAGACATGGTCACTTTGCTAAGGATTGCCAAACTAGGAGTTGGAAGAAAGGATAGGAAAGAGAGGAGGAAAAGAAGGCTGACTATACTAATGTAGTACAAGAAATCAAAGAAGAAGATGAAGAATTTAGTAAAGAATACCTAGAAGCCTACCCTATCAAAACAATCAGCTGTACTGCCACTAGGAAAATGCCCTATCCAAGAAAGAAACCAGCTCAAGAACCTAAGGTTATCATTGAGAATCCTAAGAAACCAACAGCTGAATGAGGATCAATGGAACAAAGCCTTTAAATAGATAATATAACCTGGCAAGATAGTCATCTTAACTACTAGAGATGAAGAAATGACTAATTAGAAAGAAAATAAGGAAAAGAAGCCTAGAAGAGTTAGAGAGTTCAAATATGACCCATAGTAAGATATTGCTAGTCAAAAGGCCAACATTATCTTTAAACAACTCTTCCAGATTGCACCATTGATGAAGCAGAAGGTGAAGATGCAGATTACCAAAACCAAACTAACTATTCAATTCGAGGAAGTTAACACTGCCAAAGAACAAGAGGAACGAATCTATACCTCATCCACCTATACATAATACAACATTAAAGGATTAGTATGCTCAGTCATTATTGACATAGGAGCAGGAGTTAGTATTATCGCCAAGCATTTCCTAGACTGCCTAGGATGGGATATTGATGAACCTGCTACCTCTACCTTGGTAGTTATAAGTAAAAAAAGCAGCATACCTTTAGAAGTACTCTGAGAAGTACCAGTCTAGTTTGGAGTAGAAATCATACCCGTCAGAATGGTTGTTACCAATGCACAATCCTACAATGCTATCTTAGACAACAGCTGGTTGAAGAAAGCTAAAGCCAGAATTGACCTAGATGTACAGAGGTTAATCTTTATCAACTATGGAAGGAAGTTCAGTGTACCTCTAGATATTTAGAAAGAAGTAGTACTGAAAGTCACTCAGAGACTGGAAGATAAAAGTAATATAGATGAAGAAATAACCCCCAGACAGGCGTACCTTAATGTGATAGAAGAAGAAGAAGCTAACATAGTAATCTATAGTAAATACTACTACCTAACACCTTTAGAAAAGAACCAGTTGATTAAATATAATATGAGGAATACTAGATGTCCATTCTGTAAGTAATGTATCTATTGTGCTGAAATAATATACACTTGCAGTGATACAAAGTTGATACCTTACCAGAATACTTTGGAGATGCATCTGCTAACCAAGAAAAAGATTAAGAAACCAAGACTGTCATAGACCTGCTGAAGAACCCCACCCTCAATGAATCATGGACTGTATAATGGAGAAAACCCTCACCCATTTATAGTGTGATGGAACATTTTGTGATGACATACAATTTGATCATGTGAAGATCATAGTCATGTGACTTGTAACGTTGCTGAGACTTGTAACGTTGCTGAGACTTGTAACATTGCTGAGACTTGTAACGTTGCTGAGATCTGCAATCACACTATAACCTAAAATAGTATTTCGATCTGATATATTATTTCAATGCCCAATTACATTATAACTTGATATATCATTTATTATATCTTAGCCAATCAATTTGTACCTTATATTTAGCCGAGCCAATCAGAAATTCAAGTAGTAACCTGGGTAGCTGCCCGTATAGCACCTTGTAATTTCTTATAAATACCCCGCTTGCAATTATCAATAAAATTCGGACTGCAACAAGCTAAGGAAGCTTACAAACAGACAACCCAAGGGATACTGAAGCCTTACTTAAGGAGTAAGCAATTGGATAGTTTCGAGATTCTAACAGATACACTTTATTCAATCAATTGCAATTAATTCTTGCTAGTTAACACCTACATCGACACCCTTCTTAAGACACTACCGCATAAACCACTAAGACCCCTGAAACGTATTTTCTGCACTTACTCAATATCAGAGTATTTCGTTGTTAATATATTTTAGTCCATCACAATTGGTGCCGACTGGCAGGAAATCAATCGATACCTCGACCGATTTGTGACCTATATTGCATAACCGAACTTGCCGAAACCCATAGTGGAAGACAAAAGCAAGAATGGCACTACCACCGCCATCACCTGCATTACAACAACTACCTAGGAGAAGACTTCAAGAGGACGAAGAAACTATGACAGATAGACTACCTACCTTTTACGGATACACCAAGGAATATGTTCGAGAATTCCTGGATGATTTGGAAAGCTACTTCGCAGCCAAAGGAACGGTCAGCACCTGATGGTTGCCTATCCTAGCTGCCCAACTCAGAGGACCTGCAAGAGAAGCATACCGAGTGGCCCTGACGGATGTAGCAGCTACCGGATTAGGAGGATTAATCCTCGCAGCCACAGCAGCAGCTGGAAATAACCCCCCTGCCGCAGCAT
>RBNK01000216.1:0-33020 GCA_003990785.1 Endogone sp. FLAS-F59071 | reverse complement strand
TTAACCAGATATTGCCTTTTTTTATCAATCTTACGTTCTCTGATGATCGCTTCAATGACGTATTCTTGATCTTCTGGGTTGACGATTGTTGGGGATTTTAATATAATAGATTCATCAAATGTGACGTTGCGGCTGATCTCTATCCTCCTATTGGTTGGATCCCAGAGTCTATATGCTTTTTTTTCGTCATGATAGCCAATCATTTTAAGCTTTTTGGATCGGGGCGCCAGTTTTAACCTTTTTCCCTTGCAAATATGCATATATGTATCAGCCTATATGACGCACAAGTTACTGATATCAGGCTTGTGACTGTACTATAATTCAAATGGTGAAGTACTCTCCTTATTGGCTCGCGTTGGCAATCAGTTGCGTAAACATGTAGCACTTGCGGCAAGTTCCGCCCAAAGTTCGTCAGATATGCCAGCAGTAATTTTAACTGCCTGAATTAACTCCATCAATGTCCGGTTATATCGTTCGGCTACACCATTTTGTTGTGGCGTGTCCAGCGTCATCATTTCGTAATGAATTTCATTTTTGATTAAAAATTCATGCATCTCGGTGTTTACATACTCTCCTCCTCCATCTGATTGGAGAATCTTGAGTTTTTGGCCTGATTGTGTCTCGGCGAATGCCTTGAATGTCCGGAATCGATTAAATGTATCACTTTTGTTGTCAATAAAATATGTTGTGATGTAGTGAGTGGCATCATCAATGAATGTTAATATATATTTTGCTCCATTAACTAATAGTGTGGGCATCGGCCTACACAGATCTGAGTGCACCCTTCCGATAGGCTCCATCGATTGATTTTTCGCGTGTCCGAATGGCTTACAGTGTGACTTTGCGTATTTACACCTGGCGCATATTTCGATTTGTCCGGTTGACAGCCGCATATCTCCAAGCCCTGTGACAAATTTGTTGATTGATTGCAGAGTATTTCGGCCCAGATGGCCTAGTCGATGATGCTATAATATATAGTGATCGATCTTGGAATTGGCGATGTTTGCAATCTTGGAATCAGCTATGTTGGAATCGGCAATGTTTGCTTCTAGCTCTAGCTCTGGTGATGTCGATAAATGAAATAGGTCGCCATTGGCTTGTCCGATTTTGATTTCTTCGTGATCCATGCCGATTTTAATTACTGATCCGTCACTCTTGAAAGTTATGTCATTTCCATTATGTGTCAACGCCCACACAGATATTAAATTTCTGGTAATCTCTGGTATATATAAGATGTCCTGTAATTTCAGCTTGTCATTGAGCTCAATTGTCCCAATGTGCGTCACACATAATTTCTCGTTCCCTGCACATGCGACCAAGCTATCATGCTCAGCCACCGTCTCGAAAAGCTCCAATTAGTTGAATATATGTTGCGTGGTGCCCGAATCTATGATAGTGCCAATCGCCAGATTTGCTTCGGCTCTTGGTTTAGTCTTTTCTTTTTCTTTTTCTGTTTTTACCCAATCATTGAATTTGTTGCATTGAAATATTCCGTGTTCTCCCTTACAGATGTAACATTTCCAAGGGTGTCCCCGAAAATTCCTGCCTCGATAGGCTCTGCGATCGCCACCTTGGTCGCCTCTATCATTATGACCTCCTCGATTGTTTCTGTTATCATTGTTGTAGCCTCGGCTTCATCTAGCGCTTCCACCTCGATTGTTGCGACCGCTGCCTCGGTAGCCACCTCGGTCGCCGCCTCGGTCACTGCCTCAGTAGCCGCCTCGGTAGCCGCCTTGGTAGCCGCCTCGGTCTGTTGCGTGGGCTTCGTTGCGCCTCTGCTTGTTATCCGGGTCGAACCTGATATATGTAAGTTGTAATGCCTCCAGCATTGTTGGCATATTCTCCCGCGCAAGTATTAATTCCCGGTATCTGGGGCTTAGACCCCAGAGATATTGCGGTATAGCTTCTGTGTCAGTCATATCTTCGATTTGCACCATAATTCGGTTGAATGCATCATTATAATCTTCGATCGATCCTTTTTACTTCATCATCGCAAGCTTATCGTGCATTCGTAACAATTGTTCCATTAGTGCATATTTTTGCGTCATAGCCTCTTTAAGCTCATTCCACGAATCAAATTCTCCCGATGTATTCACGTGCCTCCGTAACCACATTCTAGTGTTGCCTGTAATTTTACTGATTGCTGTGTTGACTTCCTCCTTTTGTACTGATAGATTGGTAATGGTGATAAATTGCTTTACGGCATCAAAGTAATCAAACAATCTGGGTGCGCCACCTGATCCATCAAATTTGTTGATTGATCTCAGGTACTCCTTCGCCAGATAGTTAAGCTTTGTTGATGTTGTTGGTGATGGTGATGGTTGTGGCATGTTGCCTTCTGTAGCTGTGTTCTGATTGGTTGGCGCACTAGGTGATGTGATTGTTTTGTCAATTTTTGCCATCAATTCACCCATTAGGGTTGCAAGCATATCTAATTTATCTTCCTAATTTCTGATTGTTGTAGCTATCTGTTCCTGTCGATCGAGGCTAAATGCAATATTGCTCTGATGGTTGCTATCCAATCCTTCGTCGTCATCAAGGGTTTGATGTCTGTTGTCTGTTTTTGATTTAGACCGCAATCTTGTCGATCTTGTTGCTGATGATGATGATGCATATAGATTGTCCATTTCGTTGTCATTGAATGCTATATCGTTACATGTTATTTATCACGTTGCTTTATCATGGTGTCATTTGTCGCGTTGTTTATCGCTTTGTTTGATACATTGTTTACAATTTTAAATAAATGCTTACTGTAATCACAGTTGTAACTGCTATGATTGCGTAGATGATTGCGTAGATCTCACGTTGTCGAGCTGCAATTCAAGTGGCTCGGGGCTTATAACCTGTTGAAATTTGATCTTCGAATGTGTGTTTGGAGTAAAGAGTGCACTGGCTTATGAAGCCAATATGTGTGTATTTATTAGTGTTAAATTATGATTGGTCAATACAAAACAAAGATTGTCTAAGCCACAATTGAGTGACGTAATGATTGATCATTGATGGGAGAGATATAATAAGCTAATAATTTCAACACTCATTCCCTGTACATGTGACTAAGCTGTCATGCTCAGCTACCATCTTGAAAATCTTCCATTGGTTGAACATATGTTGTATGATGTCTGAATCGATGATGGCGCTAATTGCCAGATTTGCTTTGGCTCTCAGTTTAGCCTTTTCTTTTTCTGTTTTTACCCAATCATTAAATTTGTTGTATTGGAATATTCTATGTTCTCTCTTACAGATGTAACATTTCCAAGGATATCCCCAAAAATTCCCACCTCGATGGGCTCTGCAATCACTGCCTCGGTCACCTCTGTCATTACGATAACCTTCTCGATTGTTTCCATTATCATTGGTATAGCCTCGGCCTCGTCCGGTGCTTCTACCTCGGTAGCCACCTTGGTCTGTCACATGGGTTTCGTCATGCCTCTACTTACTATTCGGGTCGAACCTGATGCATACAAGTTGTAAAGCCTCTAGCATTGTCAGCATATTCTCCCACGCAAGTATTAATTCCTGGTACCTGAGGCTTAAACTCCGGAGATATTGCAGTATAGCTTCTGTATCGGTCATGTCTTTGATTTGCGCTATAATTCAGTTGAATACGTCATTATAATCTTCGATCAATCCCTTTTGCTTCATCATTGCAAGCTTATCATGCATTTATAACAATTGTTCCATTGGTGCGTATTTTTGCATCATAGCTTCTTTAAGCTCATTCCACGAATCAAATTCTCCCAATATGTTCATGTGCCTCCATAGCCACATTCTAGCATTGCCTGTAATTTTACTGATCACTGCGTTGACTTCCTCCTTTTGTACTGATAGATCGGCGCTGGTAATAAATTGCTCTATAGCATCAAAGTAATTAAACAGTCTGGGTGCGCCTCCTGACCTATTGAATTTGTTGATCAATCTCAGATACTCCTTCACTAGATCGTTAAGCTTTGTTGATGTTGTTGGTGATAGTGATTGTGTTTGTATTTATGGCATATTGCCTTCTGTAGCTGCATTCTGATTGGTTGGCATGCTAGGTAATGCATTTGTTTTGTCAATTTTTGCCATCAATTTGCCCAATAGGATTGCCAGCATGTCTAATTTATCTTCCTGATTTCTGATCATTGTAGCCATCTGTTCCTGTCGATTGAGGCTAAATCCTATATTACTCTAATGATTGCCATCCAATCCTTCATCATCATCAAGGGTTTGATATCTGTTATCTATTTTTGATTTAGATCGCAATCTTATTGATCTTGTTGCTGATGATGATATATATAGATTATCCATTTCGTTATGTCATGTCATTGAATGCTATATCATTATGTATTATTTATCGCATTGCTTTATTATGGTGTCATTTGTTGCATTGTTTATCATGTTGTTTAATGTATTGTTTATAATATTAAATAAACGCTTACTGTAATTGCAGTTGTAATTGCTATGATTGTATAGATCTCAGGTTGTTAAGCTGCAATTTGAGTGGCTCGGGGCTCATAACCTGTTGAAGTTTTAATCTTTGAATGTGTGTTTGGGGTAAAGAGCGCAATGGCTCAAAAGCCAAATATGTGTGTATTTATTAATGCTAATATATGATTGGTCAATATAGACAAAAATCGTCTAAGCCATAATTGAGTGACATACAATCGATTATTGATGGGAGAGAGAGATATAATAAGCTAATAATTTTAACATATATCAGCTTCTTAGATTTTTCAATAATGACTTCAGGTACTTGAGCTGGTTTCTTTCTTAAGTAAAAGGTCTTCTTAGTAGCTGTACAGCTGACAGTTTTGACTAAGTAGGTTTCCAAGTATTCCTCTCCACTGAATTTCTCATTTTCTTTCTTAATTTTCTATACTATATTTGCATGGTTAGCTTTCATCAGGAAACTATTTTCAGTTTGTAGTCTATGACTAGCATCTGTACTTATAAGCTGTTTACAGGCTGTTTGCAGGCTGTTTGTAAGCTGTTCTAGATAGTTTGTAGTTCATGATATTGTTCTAGAGATGTTCGAGATTTGCGATATTATTCTAGTAGAGTTCTAGAGTAGTTTATAGCTGTTTGCCAATAATAGTTTATAGTCTATGACTAGCATCCATGTCTATAACTATTTTGTTTATAGCTCTTAGTAAAATAGTTCATAGCTCTTACTAAAATAGTTTATAGATTAATTAACTATTTTTCTGATATTCTTGACTTTCTCCTTTTCTTGATCTTTCTTTCAACTTATAGTTTGGCAATCCTTGGTAAAGTAACTATACCTTTCACAGAGGAAGTAATTCATCTTAGTCTTGTTTCATTCCTTAGCAACATAGATTTCTCCTTACTACTTATTCTGTTAGATTACCTTGGCTTCAAGATTGGCAATATGTGCTGTTATTTCAGAGAACATTTTGCTAATCTTCTTTATTTCTTCTTCATATATTATCTTTCTCAATTTTACTATAACTACTGGCTTAATAGTATCCTCCTTAGGTAGTTTAGCTGATGCTAATATCATCTGGACTACAGATATCCCAGTATTGAACTTTCTATACAAGTCTTGCAGTAACTTGTCATACAGAGATACAGAGTATCCTACTTTAGTATCCCAAAAAGCTTATACTATTCTGACTTTTTTTTCTATTCTTTGAAGGCTAAATCTCTTGATATGATATTGAAGATCTGTTGGTAAGCTATTTATAAATACTATTTCTTATATGACTGGGCTGGTTTCTCTATAAAGTTGTATATACTAATCAATAGTAGTAATCCAATCCTTCAAGTACTGGTTGATTGATATCTTCATATTAAATAATTACTTCTTAATTGATTCTTATTTCTATTCAGTAAAATATTTCTTTTCTAACCAGGTTTGAGTAGTTTCCCAATGAGCAGTGGCTATTGCTATAACTGTAATTCTATTTCCAGCTACTGCAGTTGTTACAACAATCAATATTCCTAGTTTAGTTGGTAATAAATCTATTAAGGCTAGGTGATATGTTTCTCTTATAGTCTCTTTAAGTTAAGTAGCTAAGATAGTGATCTATTGGGTGCTGGCCAGTCCTTTAACTGCAAAGTAGCTTTCTAAATTATCTAAGAATTCCCAAATATACTCCTTGGTATATTGGGAAAAGGTAGGTAGTCTATCTAATATAATTTTTTCATTCTCTTAAAGTCTTCTCTTAAATAGATATAGTAATGCAGATAATAGTGGTAGTAGAGCTGTTCTTGCTTTTGTCTTCTATTATGAGTTTTGGCAAGTTTGGTTATATAATATAGATAACAAATCAGTCAAGATATCGATTGATTTCCTATCAGTCAGTACCAATTATTATAAACTAAAATATATTAATAACAAAATATTCAAAATTAAGTAATTGTAAAAAATATGTTTTAGGGATTTTAGCAAGTTATATAGTAGCATCTTAAGAAGGATATATATCTAAGTATTTAACTGGTAAGAATAAGTATAATCAATTAAATAAAGATATATCCATTAGAATCTCAAAACTATCTCAATTACTTATTCTTTAAGTAAGGCTTTAGTATTCCTCAGGTTGTCTATTATAAGCTTCTTTAACTTGTTACAATCTAAATTTTATTGTTAATTAAGAATGGAATATTTATAAGAAATTACAAGATACTATATAGGTAGCTACCTAGGTTACTACTTGAATTTCTGATTAGCTTAGCTAAATAAGATATAAAATAATTAGCTAAGATATAATAGTAAGATAATATATCAAATTATACTATAATTAGGTGGTAAAATAATATATCAGATCAAAATACTATTTTAAGTTGTAGTGATATTACAGATTATAATAATACTGAGAGTTATAGTAATGCTAAGGATTATAATAATACTATAGGTTATATAACTGTAATCTTATATAATCAAAATTGATATTATCACAAAATGTTCTATTATAATATCTACTATAAATAGTACAATCAGATAAGCTCTACTATATAGAGATCTAGAACTATAAGCCTCTATTGAGATTAATTATATAGAAGATCTTATAGATATAGTAGATATTACTTACAACAACCTAGCTAACTTCTCAAGGGTTTAAAACATATTCTTTATTAATTCCTATTACTATATTAAATATATATTAGAGACTACCATAGATGCTAAGGAAGTACAAGATAAAGAATAAGCTACTTAAGACTTAGGACTTATAGCAAGAAAAAGAAAACTTAGTAAGAGGATATACTAATTCTTCAAGTACTAACCCTCAGTACTTCTCTACCTTAGAAAACTCAGCTCTTACTAATGGAGAAGACTTACTTATGAATAGTGTCTGGATATTTTGAACACTCTCTTAAAGAATTTTGACTTAGAGAAGCTTTCTTATTCTTCGAGGATAATGCTACCACCCAGAGTAATAAAGAAATTAAAACCAACAATAATAAAGCTATTGTCTTCAATAATTTTAAGGTATTTAAACTCAATAATCTTGATAACCCTACACTTCTTGACTTTGACACAGTAGTTCTCAAAGACAATTTCATAGCCTTTGAAGACTCTGAAATTACTATTGCAGTAGAAAATATTATCTCCTAAGATGCTGTAGTAACTAATGATCTACCTCTAGCTCCTGAGAATAATAAAACCACTTCCAAAATCTCCAAAGACACTGCTACATCACAAATGATTCATGAGATCTTGATATCACCAGCTGACTCTCAGCTAGTTAAACCTTAGCTAGTTAACCTTCAGCTAGTTAACCCTTAGCCAGTCAACTCTTAACTAGTCAACTCTAGCTAGCCAACCCTCAGACCAACATCCTAATTTTGGAAATAACAGTCTAATTCATTAAAAGAGATCTTAACTTAGAATTTCTTAGCAACTTTTGATATATCATTATTATATTTAGTATTATCTCTCAAGTTTTATATAAATACCCTTTTATTTTCATTAAATAAATCTTTACCTAAACTTAAGCCCAAATATAAAGTCTAAGACCTAAATGAAACTAGTAAAGAATTATTTGCTTAGTGATTTTCAAGCTAAGATACATTGCTTTTAGATATTGACAAATTAACTTAATTATTAATATATATTTAAGAACTTATAATCCTTTATACCTCATAAGATACTTACCTCTTTAAAATTGAGTATTATTCCCCTACACCTTACTTTATATACTCTATAATTCCTTGCTTAATAGAACTTAGCCTAGCTACTAGTTTCTGATTATATTAGATTTATTATATTATATCTTAAATTTGGTTAACTGATTTAGGAATACCTATGTATATTATTACTAACTAATGTGATAAATGTACTAATAACCGGTCATTTGTTCGTTCGTTTGTATGTACCAATTGAGAATACTCAGAGTGTCAGACACGATATCTCCCTTTGCGTATCCTTACTACAGCTAATCATACTGTGCTCTTCAGGCTTTACTACGACTGATATTGAGATATTCCAAGACTCTGTGCAAACTGATTTATTCGGATAGAAATAAAGGGAGTATTTATACAAAATTGATAGAACTGAATGAACAGAATAATGAAGACTTCGCTACAAGTATGACTCAATAACTGCGAATAACATTTTGTTGATAAAAATGAGATCGGTCACTAAAAACTACGTTCGTCACTGGTGGCGAGATCGCTCGCTAAAAACGACACTAACTAAAAATAGAAGGGTATAGGATGTTACGGTAACTCCTAAATCAAGCATAGTACAAAATTCGTGAAAGTCAGTCAAGTTGGGGGTCAGCTGTCACATCTGGGGGCTCAACTGGGAATGTCTCGTCCTCGAGACTAGATAAAAGCATAGTAATTTCATTTTTGATAGCCTGATGGATTTGAGCAATCTCCGCATATGTAAGTTTGACAATGTCAATGGTTTTTCCATAGAACCTGGATAAAACCCATTCGTATCCGAGAAAGAGCACATAGGTCCTGTCGGCTATATCTTTTTCGAATTTTGACAATGGCATCTCCTGTTTCTGTAAACGGCGTCGAAGGTAGCAAGCACGCCCTTGATGGAACCTGATTGTAACGTCGGTAACTCGGCTTTGATTACATAGCCATTCATGATACTGTCGTGTCAGAATGAGGAGTTTTTCGGGGTCTTCCTCTTCGTCCAGGGGAACTAGGTCGATCGAGTCCAGCTCCCTCGTCAGGGCCTCCTTGATTGCTTTCTTTATGTCCTTTCTGTGGTTGCGTCTGTTTGGCATGGTATGTCTTGATTTTGCTTCGGTGGACAGGGGTAGGGAGAATAGAACTATTAAGTCTTCTAAGCCAAATTGTACTTTCTTTTATAGCCTGTACGTAGTATGGTCCTTCCTACTTTGGTTGTAATTTAGCCAACCATGACGGTTCCACTATGTTTCGGTATACGAGGACTTGATCTTCGATATGCAAGGGGGTTGCATTCGCCTTCTTGTTCTGGTTCATCCATTGTCTTTCCTGCACCTTGTCGATGAACACGGATGCCTTCTTTCGGATCAACTGTAACCTGCTGATATCTCGTGCGACGTAAGCCCATAAACGATCGTCGTATGTTCCATTATCCTTTTCGGGGTGGTGGAACTCTCAGTTTGGCAATCTCCCGTACACAAGTTCGAAGAGGCTAAACTTTGTTGATGCTTGGCGAATGGTTCGAACTGCAAAAAGAGCGCTATCGAGGTAATGGTCCCACGTTGCTTCTTGATCGATAATCTTTGCCAAGACATTCTTAACTGTCTGGTTGGTGCGTTCGGTTTGACCATTTCCCTGTGGGTGGTACGACGTCGTTCGGATATGCTTGATATGGTAAGTCTGCTCGAGTTCCCTAATTAATTCATTCAGAAACTCCATGCCTTGGTTGCTAGTTATTTCCTTTGGTACTCCATGTTGGCAGATGATGTCAGTATGTAAGAATTTGGCTACTGTCTGTGCGTCTGCGTCTTCAACTGCTATCGCCTCCGGATATTTTGTAAAGAAATCTACTGCTAAAATAATATATCTTTTCCCTGTTAATGTTACTGGCATGGGTCCCATGACGTCTATCCCGATATGCGAAAATGGCTCAGCCTTGATGGTTGCAGAAGTGGCTCGGGGCGTATCTTTTGCTCTTGCTCGTTTTTGGCATGTATCACAATTTCGCACAAAGTTGGTTACGTCGTCTTGCATTCCAGGCCACCATGCTGAATTCTTGAGTCGATATAAAGTATTGTCCTGGCCTATGTGTCCAGATAACGGATGATTATGTGCTAATGATAAAATGTTTGATATGTCCTTCTCCTGAATTACTGGAATAATGCGTCCCTCCTTTTTTTGGTATAATAAATTGTCCTAAATTTCGTACTGCCTGCCAGTGGTTAATAAAATGTTCTTCGTCCAATCCTCCATATCTTCTCTAATTTCCCTCCTCGTCAACCAAATCACCAAATCGTAGTACAATGTTGCGTTCATTGCTGCGCCCCGCCTTGGGCATCCAATAATGGCATTCTGCTAAGTGCGTCAGCATTCTGGTTTGTCTTCCCTTTCCTGAACTTCACCGTGAAATCATATTCTTGAAGCATTATGATCCACCGTATGTACATTCTGCTTGGATCAGGTCTGTTGAACAACCATTTAAGTGCTGAATGGTCCGTGATAACTTCGAAGTGTCGTCCGATGAGGTAATATCTGAACCACTTGACTGCCCATACGACCGCGAGATACTTCAATTTGGTTGATTCGTAATTCTTCTCCGCACCGCGTATTTCTCTACTTGTGTAACAAATTACTCGTTCTAAGCCTTTGGTGTCATCTTGTGAGAGAATTGCTCCTACTCCTATTGCACTTGCATCAGTATAAAGCTTAAAAAGCTTCGTCCAGTTTGGTTTTGCCAGTAGGGGTGCAGTTGCCAGAGCCTTCTTTAATGTGTTAAGTGCTTCTTGCTCGAGTTCGTTTTGTTCTTCGTCGATTTCTGCCCAGTTGTAGCTTTTCGTAAGGGTTGCGTACAGCGGTTCAGCTAAGCTTGCGAAATTGCGTATGTATCGTCGGTAGTAAGAGGCTAGTCCCAGAAAGGCGCGCATCTCTGTTCGGTTGGTAGGTTTCTTGAACTTGGTAATGGCTTCCACTTTGGCTGGATCGGTTCGGATCCCTTCTTTGTCGATGATATGTCCGAGCATCGTAACTTTTTCCGCAGCAAATGTACATTTCTTTGGTTTTAAATAAAGACCTTCGGTTCTCATTCAGTTGAATACTTCGCGTAGTGCTTTGATGTGGTCCAGGAATGTTACTGTGAATATCGTAATATCGTCAATGTACACCAATAATGTTTTTCTGACGAGGTCTCCGAATATTTTAGTCATCATTTTCTGGAAGCTTGCTGGGGCATTCTTGAGTTCGAACGGCATTCATAGATATTTCCAATAGCCTTGCAGTGTTACAAAGGAAGCGATCTCTTGTGATTCTTCATCGAGTCCCATTTGATAATATCCACTAGTCATATCGAGAGTTGTGTAGAGGCTCGCACGAACTGGTATCTTTGAAAAAGTGTCGTCGATTCTTGGTATTAGGAAGGCATCTCTTTTAGTGATATCATTCAGTTTCCTAAAGTCGGTACACATTCTTGGAGCAAAGGTTCCGGCTTCCAATCCTTTCTTGGATGTGATGATGTTTGGAAATCCCCATGGGCTATCCGTCTCAGCAGCCATTCCCCCTTTGACCATATTGTCGATTTCTTTTTGTTGCCATTTGATATATGCCGGTGGTGTTCGGTATAGTGCACATTTGATCTGAGGGTGCCCTTGGACGTTAATGTGGTAGAAATGCTTTGGCGGTTTCAGATTGATCTCCTCAAAGATTGTTGCGAATATGTCGGAGTATTCGTTGATGAGTTCTTATAGCTCCTTCTTTTCTTTCTCGTCGAGCTGTTCTCCAAAGGTATACGCCTTCTTATTCGCTGTCTTGGGTGCGTGCTTGAGTTCTGTTATGATTTTTGTGATATTCATTCCAGTAGATCCAAACCCTTTGTCTCCTCTAGTCATTTCTTCGAGGTTGGTTACTTCTACGGCCTTACCTGTCCAGATAGATATAATTATTAGCTGCGCAATTCGATCTCCTCCATAGAGTTTGGCTATGTTGAATCGATGTCGGTTGACAACTACAATCTTGATTTCACCCATGTAATCTGCGTCGATAACTCCTGCATCAATCGTAATTCCGGTGGCTGCTAGAGAACTCCTTGGTTTGATTTGGCCATAATGTCCTTGGGGTATTTTCGCGGCGATTCCTGTCCCGACTATGCATGATTCTCCCGGTTGCAATTTAATGTCTTTGACGGTAGAGAGATCAAATCCGGCGGCTTGTTCGCTTTTTCGTTCCAAGGGTTTGACCTTCTGATTAGTCTGTATGATTTGCATCATGAAGAATTCTTTTTATTCGTCCTCATCATCGCTTTCTATCATTTGCGGGCGAACTCCTCTTTCTAAGTCGACTGGTATTTCGTAACGTCGTCCTTTCTAGGTGATTCGCATTTTGCAAGCACTGAGGTCGATTACTGCTCATACTTTCTTTAGCCAGTTATTTCCGATGACCAGGTCATAGGATGTGGTGTCAACCACCATTGCTGATACTGGGATAATAAGTTTACCAAAACGGATTGGTAATTCATGCACCTTGCCAAGCGGTGTTGTAATATGTCCATCAGCTACTACGATTGTCATAGTTGTGGCTTCTTCGATTTGCCATCCGAGTCGGTTGAGCATCGTCTTGCTGATAATGCATCCTCCAGCGCCTGTATCGATGATGCATGGCATCGTAATTTCCTCAATCTGATATTGTAAATATGCCAATGAGTTTTGCGGTTCATCATCCTCTGATTGTTGCATTGCATTGATCTTTACTACTTCATACCCGGGTTGTGCATCACTTATTCCTTTTCGGATTTGCTGTCGGAAGGTTGGAAATTTGGCGAGTTGTCCTATTTTGACCGGGATGGTCATGTCCTCCATTTCTTTCCATATATCTAGGCCATATTTCTTGGATTTTCGTAGCTTGCATTCCTTATTTTCTTCACTCACGGGTGCCTCAGACATTGGCGTGTCTTCTCGGATGATTCGGTTTACTTCTTCTTCAAAAAGTTCGTCCTATTTATCACCATTGAATTCTTGTTCTTGTGCTCGTTGTGCTACCCGCGGGGTTTTCGTTGTATAAGGTGATCCTGCCTTCTTGAGACGTCCGGGTTTTCGTTTTTCTTGTATAGCCGGGAATGCTTCTATTTAGCTATACTCATCTTCACTATCGAAATCTTCTTCTTCGAAGGTGACGACATTTATCTGGGTTCGTCCTTGAGTTCTTGATTGGGCAATTCGGCTTGTTTCCATTATGCACCTTGCAGCGTAGTGCCCTTTTTCTCCACATCTCTTGCATACTCTTGTGTCAGGTTGAGTGCAGTCCCTTGATGTATGCCCGTCTTAGTTACATCTGAAGCACCTTAAGTTACCGATCGGATACACATTTGATCCTGTCGCAGGAGTTGGGTTTGCTATAAATCGTTGGACTGGGCGCTGTGCATCGATCTGCTTTTTAAGGTCTGATATATGTGCAGTCATCTTGCTCATTTGTTCAATAAGATTGTCCATGGCCGGGTCCTTTCGTGAGGCTGCTCCCCAGTTGACTGTTGCTGGTGCGATGGTGGGTATGACTGCTGGTACGGTATGGGTTTCTTGGAGATTATTTGGTAAAATCTGCTGTATTATATCTTGACCCGGGTTTTGTGCAGCCCAATATCTCTGCACGTAATCCACTTTTTGTGCATGATTTAGTCCAACCGGGCTGGAGCGTACTTGGAGAGCGATTTCTCGATGAAGTCCATTTATAAAGGATTGCTCTATGATGAGATCCTGGTTGGCTACCGGATACCCCGCGAGATCTACTGCATGTCATATCTTCGTGTGGAAGGTGAGAGGGCTTTCATTCATCCCTTGGTACATTGATGCTAATTGATCCTTCATGCTTTGCTGTATGTCGGCGGTGTGATAGGTTGCTCTTAACCATGCGATGGCATTGGTAAAGGTTACCAAGGCATCGGCTTCTGCATTTGCTCCTCCTGCTCCTCTATTAAATCCTCCGTTTGCTGCCATAGCAGCTATTGCGGCATCATATGCAATTTTGGTGGGTCCTCGTAAAACTGCTTCTAGGACATTTACTTTTGCAACATTGTTGAACTGTCGGATTGCATTGTAGATCTGCAAATCTTTGATGAACTTGATTACTGATTCGGCTGGTACGTAACCAGTGAAAGTCGGTGATCTTTCTGTCATTTCATATGTGTTGTTTTCTGGTTCGTCATCTGTTTCATTGTCAGATGATTCGTAAAATAATGCTTGAAGGTCATCTCCAAAATCGATAGCTGATTCGTCATCTGATGATAACCCGTCGTGTACTGTAAGGGAGGCGATGGATTTTCTTATTTCACTATAATCGCCATCAGATGGGTCGGGTGTAATGAATTCTTCTTCCTCGGAGCTGGAACTGTTTGGTGATCTTCTTCGTATAAAAAGCAGGGGTGTCCTTCGATGATCCGTTTTGAACGATGCTGTCTTCCGCTATGGGTGTGCTGTCGTTACTTGAAGGGGTAGTTTGATCCTGCTTGAATGAGGTCATGAGAGTCAGTCTTTCGATAACTCTCCTGCCAGTCAGCACCAAGATGTGACAAATGTACTAATAACCGGTCATTCGTTCGTTCGTTCATATGTACCAATTGAGAATGCTCAAAGTGTCAGACGTGATATCTCCCTTTGCGTATCCTTACAGCTAATCATACTGTGCTCTTCAGGCTTTACTATGACTGATATTGAGATATTCCAAGACTCTGTGCAAACTGATTTATTCGGATAGAAATAAAGGGAGTATTTATACAAAATTGATAGAACTGAATGAACAGAATAATGAAGACTTCACTACAAGTATGACTCAATAACTGCGAATAACATTTTGTTGATAAAAATGAGATCGGTCGCTAAAAACTACGTTTGTCACTGGTGGCGAGATCGCTCACTAAAAACGACACTAACTAAAAATAGAAGGGTATAGGATGTTACGGTAACTCCTAAATCAAGCATAGTACAAAATTCGTGAAAGTCAGTCAAGTTGGGGGTCAGCTGTCACATCTGGGGGCTCAACTGGGAATGTCTCGTCCTCGAGACTAGATAAAAGCATAGTAATTTCATTTTTGATAGCCTGATGGATTTGAGCAATCTCCGCATATGTAAGTTTGACAATGTCAATGGTTTTTCCATAGAACCTGGATAAAACCCATTCGTATCCGAGAAAGAGCACATAGGTCCTGTCGGCTATATCTTTTTCGAATTTTGACAATGGCATCTCCTGTTTCTGTAAACGGCGTCGAAGGTAGCAAGCACGCCCTTGATGGAACCTGATTGTAACGTCGGTAACTTGGCTTTGATTACATAGCCATTCATGATACTGTCGTGTCAGAATGAGGAGTTTTTCGGGGTCTTCCTCTTCGTCCAGGGGAACTAGGTCGATCGAGTCCAGCTCCCTCGTCAGGGCCTCCTTGATTGCTTTCTTTATGTCCTTTCTGTGGTTGCGTCTGTTTGGCATGGTATGTCTTGATTTTGCTTCGGTGGACAGGGGTAGGGAGAATAGAACTATTAAGTCTTCTAAGCCAAATTGTACTTTCTTTTATAGCCTGTACGTAGTATGGTCCTTCCTACTTTGGTTGTAATTTAGCCAACCATGACGGTTCCACTATGTTTCGGTATACGAGGACTTGATCTTCGATATGCAAGGGGGTTGCATTCGCCTTCTTGTTCTGGTTCATCCATTGTCTTTCCTGCACCTTGTCGATGAACACGGATGCCTTCTTTCGGATCAACTGTAACCTGCTGATATCTCGTGCGACGTAAGCCCATAAACGATCGTCGTATGTTCCATTATCCTTTTCGGGGTGGTGGAACTCTCAGTTTGGCAATCTCCCGTACACAAGTTCGAAGAGGCTAAACTTTGTTGATGCTTGGCGAATGGTTCGAACTGCAAAAAGAGCGCTATCGAGGTAATGGTCCCACGTTGCTTCTTGATCGATAATCTTTGCCAAGACATTCTTAACTGTCTGGTTGGTGCGTTCGGTTTGACCATTTCCCTGTGGGTGGTACGACGTCGTTCGGATATGCTTGATATGGTAAGTCTGCTCGAGTTCCCTAATTAATTCATTCAGAAACTCCATGCCTTGGTTGCTAGTTATTTCCTTTGGTACTCCATGTTGGCAGATGATGTCAGTATGTAAGAATTTGGCTACTGTCTGTGCGTCTGCGTCTTCAACTGCTATCGCCTCCGGATATTTTGTAAAGAAATCTACTGCTAAAATAATATATCTTTTCCCTGTTAATGTTACTGGCATGGGTCCCATGACGTCTATCCCGATATGCGAAAATGGCTCAGCCTTGATGGTTGCAGAAGTGGCTCGGGGCGTATCTTTTGCTCTTGCTCGTTTTTGGCATGTATCACAATTTCGCACAAAGTTGGTTACGTCGTCTTGCATTCCAGGCCACCATGCTGAATTCTTGAGTCGATATAAAGTATTGTCCTGGCCTATGTGTCCAGATAACGGATGATTATGTGCTAATGATAAAATGTTTGATATGTCCTTCTCCTGAATTACTGGAATAATGCGTCCCTCCTTTTTTTGGTATAATAAATTGTCCTAAATTTCGTACTGCCTGCCAGTGGTTAATAAAATGTTCTTCGTCCAATCCTCCATATCTTCTCTAATTTCCCTCCTCGTCAACCAAATCACCAAATCGTAGTACAATGTTGCGTTCATTGCTGCGCCCCGCCTTGGGCATCCAATAATGGCATTCTGCTAAGTGCGTCAGCATTCTGGTTTGTCTTCCCTTTCCTGAACTTCACCGTGAAATCATATTCTTGAAGCATTATGATCCACCGTATGTACATTCTGCTTGGATCAGGTCTGTTGAACAACCATTTAAGTGCTGAATGGTCCGTGATAACTTCGAAGTGTCGTCCGATGAGGTAATATCTGAACCACTTGACTGCCCATACGACCGCGAGATACTTCAATTTGGTTGATTCGTAATTCTTCTCCGCACCGCGTATTTCTCTACTTGTGTAACAAATTACTCGTTCTAAGCCTTTGGTGTCATCTTGTGAGAGAATTGCTCCTACTCCTATTGCACTTGCATCAGTATAAAGCTTAAAAAGCTTCGTCCAGTTTGGTTTTGCCAGTAGGGGTGCAGTTGCCAGAGCCTTCTTTAATGTGTTAAGTGCTTCTTGCTCGAGTTCGTTTTGTTCTTCGTCGATTTCTGCCCAGTTGTAGCTTTTCGTAAGGGTTGCGTACAGCGGTTCAGCTAAGCTTGCGAAATTGCGTATGTATCGTCGGTAGTAAGAGGCTAGTCCCAGAAAGGCGCGCATCTCTGTTCGGTTGGTAGGTTTCTTGAACTTGGTAATGGCTTCCACTTTGGCTGGATCGGTTCGGATCCCTTCTTTGTCGATGATATGTCCGAGCATCGTAACTTTTTCCGCAGCAAATGTACATTTCTTTGGTTTTAAATAAAGACCTTCGGTTCTCATTCAGTTGAATACTTCGCGTAGTGCTTTGATGTGGTCCAGGAATGTTACTGTGAATATCGTAATATCGTCAATGTACACCAATAATGTTTTTCTGACGAGGTCTCCGAATATTTTAGTCATCATTTTCTGGAAGCTTGCTGGGGCATTCTTGAGTTCGAACGGCATTCATAGATATTTCCAATAGCCTTGCAGTGTTACAAAGGAAGCGATCTCTTGTGATTCTTCATCGAGTCCCATTTGATAATATCCACTAGTCATATCGAGAGTTGTGTAGAGGCTCGCACGAACTGGTATCTTTGAAAAAGTGTCGTCGATTCTTGGTATTAGGAAGGCATCTCTTTTAGTGATATCATTCAGTTTCCTAAAGTCGGTACACATTCTTGGAGCAAAGGTTCCGGCTTCCAATCCTTTCTTGGATGTGATGATGTTTGGAAATCCCCATGGGCTATCCGTCTCAGCAGCCATTCCCCCTTTGACCATATTGTCGATTTCTTTTTGTTGCCATTTGATATATGCCGGTGGTGTTCGGTATAGTGCACATTTGATCTGAGGGTGCCCTTGGACGTTAATGTGGTAGAAATGCTTTGGCGGTTTCAGATTGATCTCCTCAAAGATTGTTGCGAATATGTCGGAGTATTCGTTGATGAGTTCTTATAGCTCCTTCTTTTCTTTCTCGTCGAGCTGTTCTCCAAAGGTATACGCCTTCTTATTCGCTGTCTTGGGTGCGTGCTTGAGTTCTGTTATGATTTTTGTGATATTCATTCCAGTAGATCCAAACCCTTTGTCTCCTCTAGTCATTTCTTCGAGGTTGGTTACTTCTACGGCCTTACCTGTCCAGATAGATATAATTATTAGCTGCGCAATTCGATCTCCTCCATAGAGTTTGGCTATGTTGAATCGATGTCGGTTGACAACTACAATCTTGATTTCACCCATGTAATCTGCGTCGATAACTCCTGCATCAATCGTAATTCCGGTGGCTGCTAGAGAACTCCTTGGTTTGATTTGGCCATAATGTCCTTGGGGTATTTTCGCGGCGATTCCTGTCCCGACTATGCATGATTCTCCCGGTTGCAATTTAATGTCTTTGACGGTAGAGAGATCAAATCCGGCGGCTTGTTCGCTTTTTCGTTCCAAGGGTTTGACCTTCTGATTAGTCTGTATGATTTGCATCATGAAGAATTCTTTTTATTCGTCCTCATCATCGCTTTCTATCATTTGCGGGCGAACTCCTCTTTCTAAGTCGACTGGTATTTCGTAACGTCGTCCTTTCTAGGTGATTCGCATTTTGCAAGCACTGAGGTCGATTACTGCTCATACTTTCTTTAGCCAGTTATTTCCGATGACCAGGTCATAGGATGTGGTGTCAACCACCATTGCTGATACTGGGATAATAAGTTTACCAAAACGGATTGGTAATTCATGCACCTTGCCAAGCGGTGTTGTAATATGTCCATCAGCTACTACGATTGTCATAGTTGTGGCTTCTTCGATTTGCCATCCGAGTCGGTTGAGCATCGTCTTGCTGATAATGCATCCTCCAGCGCCTGTATCGATGATGCATGGCATCGTAATTTCCTCAATCTGATATTGTAAATATGCCAATGAGTTTTGCGGTTCATCATCCTCTGATTGTTGCATTGCATTGATCTTTACTACTTCATACCCGGGTTGTGCATCACTTATTCCTTTTCGGATTTGCTGTCGGAAGGTTGGAAATTTGGCGAGTTGTCCTATTTTGACCGGGATGGTCATGTCCTCCATTTCTTTCCATATATCTAGGCCATATTTCTTGGATTTTCGTAGCTTGCATTCCTTATTTTCTTCACTCACGGGTGCCTCAGACATTGGCGTGTCTTCTCGGATGATTCGGTTTACTTCTTCTTCAAAAAGTTCGTCCTATTTATCACCATTGAATTCTTGTTCTTGTGCTCGTTGTGCTACCCGCGGGGTTTTCGTTGTATAAGGTGATCCTGCCTTCTTGAGACGTCCGGGTTTTCGTTTTTCTTGTATAGCCGGGAATGCTTCTATTTAGCTATACTCATCTTCACTATCGAAATCTTCTTCTTCGAAGGTGACGACATTTATCTGGGTTCGTCCTTGAGTTCTTGATTGGGCAATTCGGCTTGTTTCCATTATGCACCTTGCAGCGTAGTGCCCTTTTTCTCCACATCTCTTGCATACTCTTGTGTCAGGTTGAGTGCAGTCCCTTGATGTATGCCCGTCTTAGTTACATCTGAAGCACCTTAAGTTACCGATCGGATACACATTTGATCCTGTCGCAGGAGTTGGGTTTGCTATAAATCGTTGGACTGGGCGCTGTGCATCGATCTGCTTTTTAAGGTCTGATATATGTGCAGTCATCTTGCTCATTTGTTCAATAAGATTGTCCATGGCCGGGTCCTTTCGTGAGGCTGCTCCCCAGTTGACTGTTGCTGGTGCGATGGTGGGTATGACTGCTGGTACGGTATGGGTTTCTTGGAGATTATTTGGTAAAATCTGCTGTATTATATCTTGACCCGGGTTTTGTGCAGCCCAATATCTCTGCACGTAATCCACTTTTTGTGCATGATTTAGTCCAACCGGGCTGGAGCGTACTTGGAGAGCGATTTCTCGATGAAGTCCATTTATAAAGGATTGCTCTATGATGAGATCCTGGTTGGCTACCGGATACCCCGCGAGATCTACTGCATGTCATATCTTCGTGTGGAAGGTGAGAGGGCTTTCATTCATCCCTTGGTACATTGATGCTAATTGATCCTTCATGCTTTGCTGTATGTCGGCGGTGTGATAGGTTGCTCTTAACCATGCGATGGCATTGGTAAAGGTTACCAAGGCATCGGCTTCTGCATTTGCTCCTCCTGCTCCTCTATTAAATCCTCCGTTTGCTGCCATAGCAGCTATTGCGGCATCATATGCAATTTTGGTGGGTCCTCGTAAAACTGCTTCTAGGACATTTACTTTTGCAACATTGTTGAACTGTCGGATTGCATTGTAGATCTGCAAATCTTTGATGAACTTGATTACTGATTCGGCTGGTACGTAACCAGTGAAAGTCGGTGATCTTTCTGTCATTTCATATGTGTTGTTTTCTGGTTCGTCATCTGTTTCATTGTCAGATGATTCGTAAAATAATGCTTGAAGGTCATCTCCAAAATCGATAGCTGATTCGTCATCTGATGATAACCCGTCGTGTACTGTAAGGGAGGCGATGGATTTTCTTATTTCACTATAATCGCCATCAGATGGGTCGGGTGTAATGAATTCTTCTTCCTCGGAGCTGGAACTGTTTGGTGATCTTCTTCGTATAAAAAGCGGGGGTGTCCTTCGATGATCCGTTTTGAACGATGCTGTCTTCCGCTATGGGTGTGCTGTCGTTACTTGAAGGGGTAGTTTGATCCTGCTTGAATGAGGTCATGAGAGTCAGTCTTTCGATAACTCTCCTGCCAGTCAGCACCAAGATGTGACAAATGTACTAATAACCGGTCATTCGTTCGTTCGTTCATATGTACCAATTGAGAATGCTCAAAGTGTCAGACGTGATATCTCCCTTTGCGTATCCTTACAGCTAATCGTGCTGTGCTCTTCAGGCTTTACTATGACTGATATTGAGATATTCCAAGACTCTGTGCAAACTGATTTATTCGGATAGAAATAAAGGGAGTATTTATACAAAATTGATAGAACTGAATGAACAGAATAATGAAGACTTTGCTACAAGTATGACTCGATAACTGCGAATAACATTTCGTCGATAAAAATGAGATCGGTTGCTAAAAACTATGTTCGTCACTGGTGGCGAGATCGCTCGCTAAAAACGACACTAACTAAAAATAGAAGGGTACAGGATGTTACGGTAACTTCTAAATCAAGCATAGTACAAAATTCGTGAAAGTCAGTCAAGTTGGAGGTCAGCCGTCACACTAAGTCTAATTTAGATATATGACTGAATGTAGTTACCTAAGTACCCTTACAGCCATATGTGACTGGATTTTATATCTATTTATATAAATAAATCATTTGAGTATATAGTAAGCCTATACTTACTTATATAAATATTCTTAAAGTAACAGAGCATAACAGACAGACTGAAGTAACAAAATAAAGCTTGTTATATTTAGTAAGTCTATTTTATTATATTATAAGAATTTAATTCTAATAGATTATAAGCTCTGAATATATAGGCTTTAACAAAATATATATAAACCTTATAAAATGATACCTCTCACACTTTTTGGTTCTACTCAAAAGTCCAGAATCTCTAAGATCTGAGATCTTCAAAGTTGACTAGAAAACTCATATGAATCTGAACCCATATACTTGTTGAAATTTGATCTTCGAATGTGTTTGGAGTAAAGAGCACACTGGCTTATGAAGCCAATATGCATGTATTTATTAATGCTAATTTATGATTGGTCAATACAAACAAAGATCATCTAAGCCATAATTGAGTGACGTACAATTGATCATTGATGGGAGAGATATAATAAGCTAATAATTACAACACTCCTCCTGCTTGACATATCTTGATAAAAATAAATAAATAAAAATAAAAGAATAAAAAAAAAATATTCAACTGTACATCACGAATGGCATCCATAAAGTATATTCACTGCAAATAACTATATAAAATACTACTTGAGTAATAAGACTGACATGATAAAGAACATAAAAGTTTTTTAAAAGGTTAGTTGTGTAAGCCCATTTTTGCGATCAACATTTCGAGTCTGGGTCACGCAAGTGGCTTAGTTAATGCATCAGCGATCATTTCATCTGTCACCATGTAGACAATATCTATCACCTTTGATTTAACTTTCTCTCGAATAAAGTGGTGCTGAATGTCGATATACTTTGATCGAGCATGATTAATTGGGTTTTTGGCGAGGGTGATTGCTGATTGGTTATCTTCAAATAAGGTTGTCGCACAATTCTGCAAATATCCTAGCTCATCCAATAGGGTGCATAGCCAAATGGCTTCTTTCGTCACATGTGCTAATGCTATATATTCTGCCTCAGTTGTTGATAGGGCAACAGTTGGTTGGCATTTGCTTGACCAGCTGATGGCTCCTCCTGATAGGTTGAAAATATAGCCCATAGTTAATCGTCATGTATTAATGTCTCCTCCCCAGTTGGAATTACTGAAACCGATCAGTCTTAGATCCTGATTGCGTCCAAGGCACAGCTTATAATTGGCTGTTCCTTTAATATATCTTAATAATTGTTTGAGGGCGTGGTGATGTTCTTGCATTGGATTGGCCGAAAATTGACTGATGATGCTGATAGCAGCAGCTAGATCAGATCTTGTCCTGATCATTAGGTACATTATGCTACCGATCATTTGTTTGAATAGATTTTGGTCTGCAGATTTTCCCTCTTCAGCTTTGAGTTGAATGGATGGATCAAGGGGTGTACTGATTGGCTTGGCATCCATTATGTTAAACCTTGTAATGATTTAATTGGCAAAGTAGCTTTGATCAATTGTGATTGTATGTGTTTTTCAATTGCATATGACTTGAATATCTAGAAAATGTTTAATTTCACCACAGTCTATCATATCAAATGCATTGCTAAGCTCCGTCTTGAATTTGTTCATTGTTTCCATCGAATCAGCCAGAATTAGTAGATCATCGACATATATGGCAATAATTATCAGCGATTGATTGTCTTATCTTCTTCTTAGATAAATGCTATGATCTGATTGTAGTCTTGTAAAATTTGATTAGCTGAGGTAGTTGTCAATCTTCTGATTCCACATATGAGGTGATTGCTTTAGTCTATACAATGATCGATTGAGCTTACACACAGCTCTCAGTGACAGCTCTGATTGGTCGATTCCTTCAGATACCATCATGTAGATCTCTTCATCAAGATTGCTATTTAGGAACACAGTTTTTATATCCATTTGGTGAATTTCTAAGTTTAGGGTTGCACCGATCAATAAAAGTACCCTGATCGATGTGAATTTCACCATAGGAGCAAATGTTTCATCATAATCAATTCCTTGCTGTTGTGAATATCTCTTGGCCACTAATCTCGCCTTGTACCTGGCAACTGATCTATCAGTATTGAGTTTCTTTTTAAATACCCATCTGCATCCAATTGGCTTATGTCCTGCAGGCACCTCAGGTACAATCATCTACGTGTTATTATTCTTAAGTGATTTAAGCTCTTGATTGATCGCTTCCTCCCAAAGCTTTGCATTAGGTAGAGAAATTGCTTCCTTGTAGGTTATTGGGTCATTGGTTGATTCAATTAAATTAGCTTATGACATGTGATCTTGTCAAATTTGTAGAGCTTCAGTGTCGATCAATTGTTCAATTGGCTTCCAGGTGTTGTCGTTATCATCATAGCCTAGCTATTTAACCAGATATTGCCTTTTTTCATCAATCTTGCATTCTCCGATGATCATTTCAATGACATATTCTTGATCTTCTGGATTGATGATTGTTGGGGATTTTAATATAATAGATTCATCAAATATGATATCGCGGCTGATCTCTATCTTCCTATTGATTGGATCCCAGAGTCTGTATACCTTCTTTTCGTCATGATAGCCAATTATTTTAAGCTTTTTGGATCAGGGCACCAGTTTCGACCTTTTTCCTTTACAAATATGTATATATGCATCAGCCCATATGACATGTAAGTTACTGATATCAGGCTTGTAACCGTACCATAATTCAAATGGTAAAGTACTCTCCTTATTGGCTCGCATTGGCAATCAGTTGCGTAAATATGTAGCACTCACAGCAAGTTCACCCCAAAGTTTGTCAGGTATGTCGGCAGTGATTTTAACAGCCCGGATTAACTCCATCAATGTCCGGTTATATCATTCGGTGACACCGTTTTATTGCAGCATATCTAGCGTCATCATTTCATGATGAATTCCGTTTTTGATTAAAAATTTGCGCATCTCGGTGTTTACATACTCTCCTCCTCCATCAGACTAGAGAATCTTCAGTTTTTGGCCCAATTGCATTTCGGTGAACACCTTGAATGTCCGGAATCAATCAAATGTATCACTTTTGTTGTCAATAAAATATGTTGTAATGTAGTGAGTGGCATTATCGATGAATGTTAATATATATTTTGCTCTATTGACTGATGGTGTGGGCATCAGCCCACACAGATCTGAGTGCACCCTTCCGATAGGCTCTATCGATTGATTTTTTGTATGTCCGAAAGGCTTGCGGTACAACTTTGCATGTTCATACCTAGCGCATATTTCGATTTGTCTGGTCGACAGCCGCACATCTCTGAGCCCTGTGACAAATTTGTTGATTGATTGCAGAGTATTTCGGCCTGGATGATCCAGTCAGTGATATCATAATGTATAGTCATCAATCTTGGAATCGGCGATGTTGGAATCGGTGATGTTTGCTTCTAGCTCTAGCTCTGGTGATGTTAATAAATGAAATAGGTTGCCATCGGCTTGTCTGATTTTGATTTCTTCATGATCCGCACTGATTTTAATTACTGATCCATCACTTTTGAAGGTTATGTCATTTCCATCATGTATTAACACCTGCACAGATATTAAATTTCTGATGATTTCCAGTATATATAAAACATCCTGTAATTTCAGCTCATCGTCAAGCTCAATTGTCCCAACATGCGTCATGCGTAGTTTCTCGATCCCTGCACATGTGACCAAGCCGTCGTGCTCAGCCACTATCTCAAAAATCTCTAATTGGTTGAACATATGTTGTATGGCACCTGAATCGATGATGGCGCCAATTATCAGATTTGCTTTGGCTCTTAGTTTAGCCTTTTCTTTTTCTGTTTTTACCCAATTGTTGAATTTGTTGCATTGAAATATTCCATGTTCTCCCTCACAGATGTAATATTTCCGAGGGTGTCCCTAAAAATTCCTACCTCAATGGGCTCCGCGATTGCTGCCTCAGTCGCCTCTGTCATTATGATGACCTCCTTGGTTGTTTCCGTTATTGTTATTATAGCCTCGGCCTTGTCTGGCGCTTCTGCCTCGGTTGCCGTGACCACCGCCTTAGTAGCTGCCTTGGTAGCCGCCTCGGTCTGTCACGTGGGCTTCGTTGCGCCTCTGCTTGTTATCTGGGTCGAACCTGATGCATGTGAGTTGTAAAGCCTCCAGCATTGTTAGCATATTCTCCTGCGTAAGTATTAATTCCCGGTACTTGGGGCTTAGACTCGGAGATATTATGATATAGCTTCTATATCAGTCATATCTTCGATTTGCACTATAATCCGGTTGAATACATTATTATAATCTTCGATCGATTCTTTTTGCTTCATCATTGTAAGTTTATCACACATTCATAACAATTGTTCCATTGGTGCATATTTTTGCATCATAGCCTTTTTAAGCTCATTCCATGAATCAAATTCTCCCGATATGTTCATGTGCCTCCATAACCACATTTTAGCATTGCCTGTAATTTTACTGATTGCTGCATTGACTTCCTCCTTTTGTACTGATAGATTGGCACTGGTGATAAATTGCTCTACGGCATCAAAGTAATCAAACAATCTGGGTGCACCTTCTGATCCATCAAATTTGTTGATCAATCTCAGGTACTCCTTCACCAGATCGTTAAGCTTTGTTGATGTTGTTGGTGATGGTGATGGTGATTGTCTTTATAGCATGTTGCCTTCTGTAGCTGTATTCTGATTGGTTGGCGCGCTAGGTGATGTGTTTGTTTTATCGATTTTTGTCATCAATTCGCCCAATAGGGTTGCCAGTGTGTCTAATTTATCTTCCTGATTTCTGATCATTGTAGCCATCTGTTCCTGTCGATCGAGGCTAAATCCAATATTGCTCTGATGGTTGCCATCCAATCCTTCGTCGTCGTTATCAGGGGGTTGATATCTGTTGTCTGTTTTTGATTTAGACTGCAATCTTGTCGATCTTGTTACTGATGACGATGATGTGTATAGATTGTCTATTTTGTTATATCACATCGTTGAATGCTATGTCATTATGTGTTGTTTATCGCATTGCTTTATCGTGGTGTCGTTTGTCGCATTGTTTATCACATTGTTTGACGTGTTGTTTATAATGTTAAATAAACGCTTACTGTAATCACAGTTGTAATTGCTATAATTGCGTAGATGCGTAGATCTCAGGTTGTTGAGCTGCAATTCGAGTGGCTTGGGGCTCATAACCTGTTGAAATTTGATCTTCGAATATGTTTGGAGTAAAGAGCGCACTGGCTTATGAAGCCAATATGTGTATATTTATTAATGCTAATTTATAATTGGTCGATACAAACAAAGATCGTCTAAGCCACAATTGAGTGATATATAATCGATCATTGATGAGAGAGATATAATAAGCTAATAATTACAACAATACTTGCATATATAACAGTATATAAATCTAGAAGTCTGTATACGAATCTACCAGTATATGAGCTTATGAGAGACCTATACATATCTGATATTTAGTTCAACATTTAGTCTAACATTCTATTCAATATTTGAACTCAGTATAGATATCCAAACCTATATATAAACCTGCACATATATAAAGGTATACGAGCTTGATATTTAAGCTTAGTATATATCCAACATTCAGTCTGATATTCAATCTAATATTTGGTCTAATATTTGAGCTCACCAAATGATGAAGACAAAGCTGTTTATCTTGAATATTTTATTGTATATCGAATAAACACATCAATGATAAGAATGAACATTACAGTTCCCCCTTAAATATTATACATCAAATAAATATCAACAAATATGTCAATGATAAGATTGAACATCACAGTTCACTCTCAACTATTATACATTGAATAAATGTCAATAAATACTCCAATGATAAGAATGAACAATGCAGTTTATCTTAAATATATTTATATATTAATAAACACACTAATGATGAAAAACAAATTTCAAAGATAACTACTTTCTGATAATTGCCTTAAATAATTATTGTATATCAATGATGACTATCTTGTAACAATCATCCTCAAATATTATATATTAATGAACATACTAATAAAGTTAACAAATACACTAATGATCATCTTGTAAATATTTATTCAACATTGAAGAAGATAGCTATCTTGCAATAATTGTCTTGAATATTTATTTGAGTTAGAGACTGGCTTCTATGAACTCTAAGAAGGAACTTAGTGACCTAGATAAGTATTATGATAATGATGCTGGGCCAAATAGTATTAGAAAAATAGTTAATTAATTTACAAACTATTTTACTAAGAGCTATGAACTATTTTACTAAAAGCTATAAACAAAATAGCTATAAACACAGATACTAGTTATAGACTATGAACTATTATTGGCAAACAGCTATAAACAGCTACAAACTACCCTAGAACTCTATTAAAACAATATTGTGAACTATGAATTAGCTAGAACAGCCTGTAAACAGCCTGTGAACAGTCTATGAGCATGGATACTAGTTATAGACTATAAACTGAAAATAGTTTCCTAATAAGAAAAAGGGAAAATAGAGATGATTATAAGGATGAATATGAAGATGAAACAGAGGTAGAAATGTTAACAAGGAGAATGAAAGAAACTGATAAAAAGTATAATGCATTGGTACTTATATTTACCTAGATACATAAATCAAGTGATATTCAATTGGAAGGACTAGACTATTTACTAGATGATGAACATTCCTAGCTAGATAGAGTGTAATCTTATCATCAAAGTCTATTCAACTACAAATCTGAAGAAGTATTAGCCAATTCTCAACTAGTTATTCCTCCAACATCAGCATCTGCTTCCAACAATAGTATCTCTATTTAGAACAATAAGATTTTAAAGAAGCTGATGAAAATGATCTCTTAGTATAATGGAAAAGATGAAATTTAGAGATTACTAAAGTTCACTGATAGCTTTAATAGGTATGCAAAGAAGACAACCATTCCAGACAAAGTTAAAATTGAACTAGCTATTTCTAAGCTTACTGAAGATGTATATATATAGTGTTGATAGCAACTTTACTTAACTGAGCTATCTAATAGAGTTATAATATAGAGCAATCTTAAAATAGATCTTGGAAACAATTTTATACCTATTGGAAATGATAAAAAGTTGTAATGCAAGCTGCAAAAACTCAAATAAGTAGATTCTATAGCTGAATACAACAATTCATTTCGATGTATTATATAACAAATATCCAAACTGGATTTTGAAAAAGCTGAGTTTAAATATCTGAGAGATCTTAAGTAAAAGATACAAGATCTAGTTGCTATAAATAATAGGATTATAAATATAGAAGACTTGCAAATAGTCTACTATTACTTGGATACTTAAGAAGGAGGGAAATATCTTCATGATAAGAAAGCTATACAAGCTATCTTACCACATTATATAAAATTCTCCAAGATATCTAGGAGTTCTCAAGAACAAGGATGTAGAAACTAGAGAGAAAGAGGAAGAGAAAGAGGTTATAATGGAAATAAAAAGGACTATTCAAGATTGATATGTTTTACTTACAAAGAAGTAGAACACATTGTACCAAACTGCCCAAAATAGAGGAATGCTTTAAATGCTATAAATACCTCAAATATAATAGTAAATGTAGTAGTTAACTCAATGATCATTGATTCTGGAACATCTTAGTATATGTTTAATTACTTGGATATATTTGATGAAATATTACTAAGAGAATCTTTGATTACCTGTACAAACTCTCAAATGATGAAGTTTACACATATTAGAACAGTCTAAATAGAATTCCAAAACTTGAATAATATTTTATATATATCAGAGTTACATAGTGATCTTATCTCTATAAAAGCACTGACTAAAGAAGGGAAGAAAGTTCTCTTTAATAAAAATAGTACAGTGAAGACTATTAGAGATAATGATATATATTAAATTAGACATACTGTTAATAACTCTTATCAACTGGATGTAAGCAGTATAGTAATGACTTTTTCAAGAAATTCAACCTTAAACAATAAATATATTTATAGCACTATTAATTTAACCATGCAGGACAAAAAACTATTTTAAAGTTATCAAACTTTATTATTAGACTTGACAATATTAAATTTGAAGTATCTGAAAGTATATATAAAGGATATATTCATACTAAATCTCATCAACAGCTATTTGGTATAGTAATGAACTATTCAAAGAAACTTCTTAGAAGGATATACTAATGTATATAGGCTAATGTCTATTATATTCATTTGTGGTATAAAGTATATTCTTACCTTTATTGATGATACTACCAGATTTGTAACTATATATACTATATCAAGGAAGAGTAACATATTTGATAAGTTTGTTAAATTTAGGTTATTTGTTAAGAAACAAATAGACAAAACTATTAAAGTGTTACATTCAGATAGTAGAGAAGAATATATCAATACTGATATGAAGAATTATCTTACTCTATATAAAATACATTATGAAGTTACAACAGCTCATATATCTAAATAAAATGGTGTTGCTAAATGCTACAATAATACTTTCTTAGAGACCATTCAAGCAATAATGTTACATCCAAAAGACATACTTAAGAAATTGTAAGCTAAGTTTACTTTAACAGCTATATATCTTAGGAATCAGCTACCTACTAAGGCAAATGTAGGCTTAACATCTCCTTTTAAATTATGGAGTAGCAAGAAACTGATAGTACAATATCTAAAGATAATTTAGTCTAATGTATATATTAATGTCCTCAAAGAAAAGTAGACAAAACTGGAGCCTTGAGCTAAGAAGCTTAAACTTGTTAGATATCAGTATAACAAGAAGGCATATAGGCTATAAGACTCTCTTGGTAAACAAATTGTTTTTAGCTAAGATATTATTTTTGACAAGTTTATCATAATCAATTATGCTGAACAACTGGTTGTAGAATATCCTAAAGATAATAAATATATTGTCAAAGCTATTATCAATGAAAGAATCCTTAATGATGAAAACCAATACTTAGTTAAGTGGCAAGGATATTCAGATGAAGATAATATCTAGGAACCTATATTGTATATTATTAATACTGAGACATTGAGTCTCTGGAAAGAGGCTCAACACTCTGAACTATATGTATTATTGACTGCTACAAAAAACATAGTAGATGAGCTATTAAACTACTAAGATACATTAGCAAGTCAAGAAGCTAAGTACTGATAAGAGGCTATTGATAGTAAACTTAAGTCTCTAAAGAACAATAATACATAGTTAATAGTATCTAGATTACTACCTGGATATCAAGCAATTAGTTGTAAGTAGATTTTCAAAAGAAAATTCTAACCAGATGGAAACATTGCTAGGTATAAAGTAAGACTTGTTATAAAGGAGTATTTATAACAACCAAAGGTTGACTATAGTGAAACCTATACCTCTATTGTAAAATTTACTTCAATATATACCATTTTATTAATTGATAGAATGCTGAATCTTAAAATATATCAAATAGATATAAAGACTATATTTCTTTATAGAGATCTAGAAAAAGAAATCTATATGGATATATCTGAAGGTCTGCTAATAGGTAATAGAAATAGGGATAAACACTCTAGAAATATCCAGTTTAAACCAGTTTGCAGGCTGCAATAGTCACTGTATAGATTGAAACAATCACCTAGAATATAGAATTACAAAATTTATGATTTCTTGATATTGAAATAAGGCTTCAAGAAATTGAAGGCTAATCAAAGTATATATATTCAAAGAAGTTCTAGCTTACTAGAAATCATTGTACTCTATGTAGATGATCTCCTAATTCTAATAGAGACTTCAGAATCAATATAACTTCTCAAGAGTGAACTTAATAATTCCTTTGAGATAACAGACTGTAGTCCAGTATACTACTTTCTGGAAATGAGAATTGAATGTAAGTGAGACTGCAAAGGTGTTTTGATTAGCTAAGAATGCTTTATTGATTAAATTCTATCCCGATATAAAATGTATGACTGCAGTAAAGTCTTAACTCCTTTAGAAATTAGAAAACATCTGACAAAATGAACTAAAGATCAGACCTGTATTAATACAATACAATACTGACAAATGATTAGAAGTCTAATATACCTTATGATAGGTATATGACCAGACATTACAGTAGCTATCAGTATTGTTAGCCAATTTGCCTCAGAGCCTACTAAGGATCACTTTCATACTATTAAGTGAATATTACAATATTTATAGAGTATAAAAGAGTATAAACTAAACATTGGTAGAGAGGTAGATAGTATCAAGCTAACTGGGTATAGTGACTCAAATTAGGTAAATAATATATCTATATAAAAATCGATCTTCAAATATCTGTTTTATCTAGTAGATAAAGTAGTAAGTTGGTTGAGCAAATGTCAGATAACTGTTGCCCTATCATCAACTGAAGCAGAATATATAGCTATTTTACATACAATAAAGGATATCTTATAGCTATGAACCTTCTTATATAAACTTGGATATACCCAAGGGATAATAATAATATATGAAGATAATTAGTCTAGTATTGCTCTTGCAAAAAATCTAGTACATCATACCTATATGAAGTATATTGATATCTAACATTACTTTATCTGTGAAAAGGTTAAATTAGGAGAACTTAACCTTACCTACCTTTCTATAGAGGATATATATTGTGACGGACTAAAATATTCTAACAGCAAAATATTCACTGTAGCATATCTTAGGGTCTTAGTGGGTTATGCGGTAGTGGCCTTGAAGGGTGGGGGTGACTAGTAGGAAAGTGTATTATATAGTGAATGTAATGTAATAAGCTTTGTATAATAATAAACTTCTCTCTCTTTAACCATTCTTCTGCAAAGTCTATTTAGACTTTGCAGGATTATCCCTCGGGTTGTCTGTAAGAAGCTTCCTTAGCTTGTTGCAGTCCGAATTTTATTGATAATTGTGAGCGGGGTATTTATAAGAAATTACAAGGTGCTATATGGGCAGCTACCCAGGTTACTGCTTGAATTTCTGATTGGCTCAGCTAAATATAAGGTATAAATTGATTGGCTAAGATATAATAAATGATATATCAGGTTATAACGTAATTGGGCGATGAAATAATATATCAGATCGAAATACTATTTTAGGTTATAGCGTGATTGCGGATCTCAACAATGCTGAAGGTTTCAACAACGCTAAAGGTCTCAACATTGTTGAGCGTCACATGACTTGTTTTCACATGATCAAATTGTATGTCGTCACAAAATGTTCCGTCACATCTCCTCCCTGTGTGAGAAATTGCGTCTGCGCATATTTTCTTACACATAACTAAATCCATGTTGTCATCGTTCAGCATCTTCGGCAGTGGCGGGGGGGGGCATCGTCTCTGGGGCGTCAGCTATTTATACGAGAGAAGCTAATAAAATAAGCTCCTTTGATCGTTCGAGTTTGGGATAAGTCTCCGAAATTGGTCGTGACGAGCGTAGCGTAGTTACCGGGTCTTCAGTTAAATCTGTCAGTCATCCGAAATATAAATATAAGAAAATACTACTCTTGATAAGGATAATACTAAATAAAGAAGTGGCTCGTCATGTTTCCATGAACAAATGACTCTGGGATATTTC
>RBNK01000215.1:0-33034 GCA_003990785.1 Endogone sp. FLAS-F59071 | reverse complement strand
AAATTGCCTCCTTGTAGGTTATTGGGTCATTGGTTGATTCAATTAAATTAGCTTCTGACATCCGATCTTGCCAAATTTGTAGAGCTTCAGTGTCGATCAATTGTTCGATTGGCTCCCAGGTGTTGTCGTCATCATCATAGCCTAGCCATTTAATCAGATATTGCCTTTTTTCATCAATCTTGCATTCTCCGATGATCGCTTCAATGATGTATTCTTGATCTTCTGGATTGACAATTGTTGGGGATTTTAATATAATAGATTTATCGAATATGATGTCGCGGCTGATCTCTATCCTCCTATTGGTTGGATCCCAGAGCCTGTACACCTTCTTTTCGTCATGATAGCCAATCATTTTAAGCTTTTTGGATTGGGGTGCCAGTTTCGACCTTTTTCCCTTGCGAATATGCATATACGCGTCAGCCCATATGACGTGCAAGTTACTGATATCAGGCTTGTGACCATGCCATAATTCAAATGGTGAAGTACTCTCCTTATTGGCTCGCATTGGTAATCGGTTGCGTAAATATGTAGCACTTGTAGCAAGTTCTGCCCAGAGTTCATCAGGTATACTGGCAGTAATTTTAACTGCCCAGATTGACTCCATCAATGTCTGGTTATATTGTTCTGCTACGCCGTTTTGTTGCGGCATGTCTGGTGTCGTCATTTCATAATGAATTCCGTTTTTAATTAAAAATTCATGCATCTCGGTGTTTACATACTCTCCTCCTCCATCTGATCGGAGAATCTTGAGTTTTCGGCCCAATTGCATCTCAGCGAATGCCTTGAATGTCCGGAATCGATCAAATGTATCACTTTTGTTGTCAATAAAATATGTTGTGACATAGCGAGTAGCGTCATCGATGAAAGTTAATATATATTTTGCTCCATTGACTGATGGTGTGAGCATCAGCCCACACAAATCTGTGTGCACCCTTCCGATAGGCTCCATCGATCGATTTTTTGCGTGTCCAAATGGCTTGTGGTGTAACTTTGCGTGTTTACACCCGGCGCATATTTCGATTTGTCCGGTTGACAGCTGCACATCTCCGAGCCCTGTGACAAATTTGTTGATTGATTGCAAAGTGTTTTGGCCCAGATGGCCTAGTCGGTGATGCCATAATATATAGTCATCAATCTTGGAATCGGCGATGTTTGCAATCTTAGAATCGGTGATATTGGAATCAGCGATGTTTGCTCCTAGCTCTAGCTCTGGTGATGTCGATAAATGAAATAGGTCACCATCGACTTGTCCGATTTTAATTTCTTCATGATCCGCGCCGATTTTAATTACTGATCCGTCGCTCTTGAAGGTTATGTCATTTCCGTCACATATCAACGCCCGCACAGATATTAAATTTCTGGCAATCTCCGGTACATATAAGACATTCTGTAATTTCAGCTCGTCATTGAGCTCAATTGTTCCAACATGCATCGCATGTAATTTCTTATTTCCTGCATACGTGATCAAGCCGTCATGCTTAGCCACTGTCTCGAAAAGCTCCAATTGGTTGAACATATGTTGCGTGGCACCTGAATCAATGATAGCGCCAATCGCCAGATTTGCTTTGGCTCTCGGTTTAGCCTTTTCTTTTTCTGTTTTTACCCAATCGTTGAATTTGTTGCATTGAAATATTCCGTGTTCTCCCTCACAGACGTAACATTTCCAAGGGTGTCCCTGAAAATTCCCACCTCAATTGGCTCCGCGATCGCTGCCTCGGTCGCCTCTGTCATTATGACCTCCTCAATTATTTCCATTATCGTTGTTATAGCCTTGGCTTCGTCTGGTACTTCTGCCTTGGTTGTCGTGACCGCCATCTCAGTAGCCACCTTGGTCGCCGCCTTGGTTGCCACCTCGGTCGCCGCCTCTGTAGCTGCCTCGGTAGCCACCTCGGTCTGTCGCGTGAGCTTCGTCGCACCTCTGCTTGTTGTCCGGGTCGAACCTGATGCATGCGAGTTGTAAAGCCTCCAGCGTTGTTGGCATATTCTCCTGCACAAGTATTAATTCCCAGTACCTGGGGCTTAGACCCCGGAGATATTGCGGTATAGCTTCTGTGTTAGTCATATCTTCGATTTGTACCATAATTCAGTTGAATGCGTCATTATAATCTTTGATTGATCCTTTTTGCTTCATCATCGCAAGCTTATTGCACATTCGTAACAATTGTTCCATTGGTGCGTATTTTTGCATCATAGCCTCTTTAAGCTCATCCCACGAATCAAATTCTCCCGATGTGTTCACGTGCCTCCATAACTACATTCTAGCATTGCCTGTAATTTTACTGATCGCTGCATTGACTTCCTCCTTTTGTACTGATAGATTGGCACTGGTGATAAATTGCTCTACGGCATCAAAGTAATCGAACAATCTGGGTGCACCACCTGATCCATCAAATTTGTTGATCGATCTCAGGTACTCCTTCACCAGATCATTAAGCTTTGTTGATGTTGTTGGTGATGGTGATGGTGATTGTCTTTGTGGCGTGTTGCCTTCTGTAGCTGCGTTCTAATTGGTTGGCGTGCTAGGTGATGTGATCGTTTTGTCGATTTTTGCCATCAATTCACCCATTAGGGTTGCAAGCGTATCTAATTTATCTTCCTGATTTCTGATCGTTGTAGCTATCTGTTCCTGTTGATCGAGGCTAAATGCAATATTGCTCTGATGGTTTCTATCCAATCCTTTGTTGTCATCAAGGGTTTGATATCTGTCTGTTTTTGATTTAGACCACAATCTTGTCGATCTTGTTGCAGATGATGATGATGCGTATAGATTGTCCATTTCGTCGTGTCGCGTCGTTGAATGCTATGTCGTTACATGTTTATCACGTTGCTTTATCGTGGTGTCATTTATCGCATTGTTTATTGTTTTGTTTGACACGTTGTTTACGATTTTAAATAAACACTTACAGTAATCGCAGTTATAATTGCGTAGATGCTATGATTGCGTAGATCTCAGGTTGTCGAGCTGCAATTCGAGCAGCTCGGGGCTCATAACCTGTTGAAATTTGATCTTCGAATTTGTATTTGGAGTAAAGAGTGCACTGGCTAATGAAGCCAATATGCATGTATTTATTAATGCTAATTTATGATTGGTCAATACAAAACAAAGATTGTCTAAGCCACAATTGAGTGACGTATGATTGATCATTGATGCATCGATCATTGATAGGAGAGATATAATAAGCTAATAATTATAACAAATGTGAGGATGAGTCTCTGGAATCGGCTAAGTATGGAGGAGATAGGGGGCTTAATTGGGAATCAGTAGCTGGGCTAAAATCCGTACTGTAGGTAAAACCAAAGTGGAAAATAGGGGGTGTGGAGGAATAAACTATAAAAATATTAAAGTGTATATTTAGAGGCACTAGGGAATATTAGTCCCTTTGGATGTATATCAGCAATCAATTATCTGTTAGATGTCAGATAGTTCTCTTTCTTGGCTCGAATTCACTAAGTAATACTTTCTTCACCAGTTGCATTTGGACTATTAGACTTGTATTAGGCTCAAGCTTAGGCAAAGATTTATTGAATGGAAATAAAGGGGGGATATTTATACAGTTTTGAAGAGGTGCTATATGGGTAGCTGCCCTGTTACTACTCTCAAAACCATTGGCTATTCAAAATGTAAACTAATTATAAATTTATGTGATATAACGAGTTATATAAGTTATGGATTTAAGACGGTTAAAGATTTAAGACAGTTGAAAGGTTTAAGATAGTTAAAAGGTTTCACAAATCAAGGAACTATTCCAATTGGTCGAAATCTCTTTGTAATATGCAGATTTCTTCTTTAAGTTCTTCAAAGGCATTTTGAGACAGTTGGTGAAATGCAGATGGTCCAATTTTGGTAAGTCTTTTCAAGATGACTGGTTGGAACTGGAAGAGTCTGTAAATCCGGAGGGCAATCCTTTGAGATTGGAGGGGAATCCCTTGATGTAGTGCTCTTTTGCATGCTTCTGCATGTCATCGGTCCTATACATGTTCGAGATCTTCTTCCTAGATCCTAGCGATCTTATAGTAGGCCTGAAATTCATCTTGTATTTGTCATTTCTGAGCAATGTCGATGTTTTTCATTATTATTTGAGTCCTTCGTAGGGTGGATCCTTCCTCAGGTAATAGTTCAGATGGAGGGTCTTCTAAGGCTCGGTATGCTTCAATGACTCAGCTTCAGAGGTATTCGTCATTGTTGAATCGGGGCATTTTGTACTTGTATAAATCTTTCAGTCTCCTCTTAGTATATTCAAATGTGAAATAACTGATTATTAGTATATTTGTTACAATATATAAATATTATACAACTCCTTGAATTACAACTCTTTAGATTATTATATGATTACATAGTTCTGTAGAATTGTTTTCTATCCTAACCCTTGTATTTTTAGGTATTTGAGCTTAAATTCCCCACTCTCTTTTCTTTTTTTTATTCTCTATAATAGTATTTGCACTTTGCATCACTGGCTATTTATTCTACTATTTTCTTATTATTTTATATAAATAAGCTTAATATTTTGCTTCAATAAAAAGTAGTTGAAATTATTATCTTTTTATTGATTATACATATGAAAAAGCCTCAGAATAGCTCCAAACAAAAAATAGATCAGTGCTTTCATCCTCATCATTTCACTCAATATCTACTTTTTTTTTTATTATTGTATTTTATATTATAATATTATATTTAAGTATATATAAAGTACTATTTTCTTCTAAATAGTAACTTATAAACTTTGATAAAATTTAAAAGAAAATTCTTTACTATAGTAGCTATATTTATATTAATAATTATCTTAGTTTTTTACTATAGCATTCTTTTTATATTATTATAGAGCTATAAGAGAAGACTATTTTTAGCAAATAATTTCTAATATTTTTAAAATAGGCATAGCTAATTTCTAGTATATTTAAATAAATATTTTAGTAAAAGTATATTGTAATCTTAGCAATATAATGTTTTTTTTTATTAATATAGATCTTATTTTTAAGATAGCAACTAGTACTTATAGATCTACCATTTATAGACTTAAGTTAAGCTATTAAAAAGATATCTTATTCTAACTTAAAAAAGAGTCTAAAAGGCTTTATATATTCTAGCAAATACTTCTTTAGAAACTTTGAAAAAGCAATTATAACTATAGTTTACTTTTAAGAACTCTATTGCTTTTTTATACTTAGTCATTATACCTATATAATATATTTTATATTCAGTTTATCTAGTTTTGTAAAATTTCTTCTAATATATAGAAATACCTCTATCTATACAATCTTTTACTCTTTTGAGATTTTCTTTTTTCCTTGGTTCTTGAGATATTTCTAGTAATTTTTACTTAAGTTTTTCCTTTAATTCTTCCTGGTAAATCTCATAAGTAATTTCATTCTTTATCTAAATATTCTTTAATAGCTTTTGTGTCAGATATTTTGAAAATGTATGGTGCAATTTTTTCGCCCCACTCTTTCTTCAAAATGCTTCTGATGGTGCTGTAGTCCATAGTGATTTTTATATAGGAGTAATCCTATATTGATTCCGATAGGTACTCATAAACTTGAAATGTTAAATTGACACTCACCACAACTCACAACAACCAACGGTATTCTCGCCATATACCGATCAACCTCTACTCCATGTGCTTCTTAATCCGGATTTTTTTTGGGAGTACGCTGCGTATACAGAAAGCCATAATCGTCATATGCCTGGAGTTTGATGACCTTTTTTTATTTTTATTTTTATTTTTTTTTTCAAGCGCTCCTTCAAAATTTCGTTGGTAGATTTTACACAGACCGAACGTTCCAAACACCGCGCGAATAAATAATAAGGTGAAAAGTAAAGCCTGCGAAAAATAAACTAGTTGGGAGTCGCGTAGGACAAGAACATGGCTCTGGGTTTGGGGACCAGTTATCACCATCCCCTACCCAAAATGAATCGCGGCGTGTCTACTGTCGGCGGCGTGTCTACTGTCGGCAACGTATCTATCTATCAGTAGCGTGTCGTCCGGCTCGAGGCATATCAGATATCCAATTCGAGTTAGGCAGTTCTACTTGCGCGCGCGCGCAGTAGAAACAGTAGTTTTTTTGTTTTTTTTTTCGCAAGAGTCGCGTTAGATCTGCTACTGGAATTCGTTGGATCATAGAGTTTTCCAGCAGTGGTTTAATAAGCGAGGCATGTGTGGCTGGTCGCCAGCGAGACGGTTGGGGAGGCAATCCGACCGGGGGAGGAGGGAGGGGGTGCGAACGGCGAACGGTGAAGGGCGCGGACTGTTCACGAAGTGGGTAGTCTCGGCTCGGAAGGGAGCCAAATCCGGGGTTATTGAGCATGGGACCGTCAAAAAAAGTCTCGCGCGTGCACATGTCCCGTTCCATAATCCATCGCTCCTCAAAGCCACCCGCCGCTCTACCGGCGTTCCATCGTCTTTTCGTCTTTTCCCGATTTCTCTCCTTGTCACCCTTTCCCTATCCGTCTACTGCCAATCCCTCCGACGACTTCTTCCCACACACCCATTCACACCCGTAAACCCTCCCCCAAATCCCTCTGATGACTGAACACGAAGACAACGGTTCACGGAGCCTGCGGAAACGCCATCACAACTCCTCCTCCTCCGTCTCCACCGCCACTACCCCAGTTACCGATAAGTCAACCGGTCCCAGGCCTGCAACTTCCGCCTCAAACGGAGGCGCTAAGAAAGTCAAGGCTGATCCGCTTAGTATCGATTTTTTGTTGACTAACCCTAAGAGTAAGTTGGCAAACCTTGATATGAAGGTAGGTACTTTTGGTATATTTTTTCAGATTGGTTTTTTTTTTTTTTAAAAAAAAAAAAAAATTGCCAAGAGTTTATATATAAGCACTAATTAAACTTCCAATCAGATAGAGTATGTCAGTTAGTGAGCTTGATTCTTATAAGCAAGAACATATAGTCCTAACATGCTATAGCAATATATCTCATTGTAGCAACAATGTAGTTTTAATCTATTCTTTACAACCTAGCAAAGTAATGTTAATCTACTAGTTTATAGTATTAATATCAGCTCTCAATACTTTTATAAGCAAATTTATAACCTTAATATAGTAGTTATATAGCCCAGTAGAGCAGATCTATTTACATCAGGAAAATATTTTCAGTTTATAGTTTGTAACTAGGAGTTTATGTTCTGTAGTAGTTCATCTTTTGCTGTACTATTCTAATGCAGTTCTGGAGTAGTTTATTCTTTTGCTATGTTGTTTTAGTGCAGTTCTAGAATATTTTGGGTGTTCTGAGGTAGTTCATGCACTGTTTGTCAAAACCAGTTAGATAATTTACTATGATAATGATGTAATTAATGGTTTTCTTGAATTATCTTTAATAATAGTCTAATAATATTAATCTTTATAATACAAATGATGTGCGCGCCCTTGGTCAGTAGCTGTAGGCATCCCGCCCACTCAACCCCATTCTAGAAAAAAGGCACCATTACAGCTCCCTAATAATCCGAAACTGTGCTTGGTGGTTCCGCACTACTCTCCAGTACCGTTTGCACTTGATTGTTCCTCACTTTCTGCTGATGTCTGTCTCTCTTCCATTCTCGCCGTACTCTGCGCCAAGCCGCTTACTAGTATAATCCCCAGAAACATGAACCCGATTCTCCAAAATCTCGCCCATACACCATCATTATCTCCCACTTTTTCGGCACTCTCCGCATCCCATCCAACCGCCTCCGCCATCCTCGCCCGCTTTCTCCTCTCTTCTTCTGCATAATGCTTTTCGTAATGCTTTCGAAAATCGAACTGCGAACCCCCTCCGGTAGAATCGACCCCGGCCTTTGCCGCTCGCTTCCGCTCCTCAGCTTGCGCCTGCGCCTGCGCGGATGTCGATCCCGTCGCCTGCTGTCGTGGTCGCACCCGGGTGGTCCTGTAGCCCGAGCCACCGGTGAACACCCCGAAGCCCAATCCGCCGCCGCCAGTGAATCCCTGCTTGACGGCCAGCTCGCGATCGTATTCGCGCCTCGTAATATCATTGCCAAGGATCGCATAGGCCTCGTTAATATGCAAGAATTCTTGATGAGCGGCCTCATTGCCCGGGTTCAGGTCGGGATGGCGTTCCTTGGAAAGCTTGTAGTACTGAGACTTGATATGCTTCTTGTCGGCGTCGGGTGGGACCTTGAGGGTGTCATAGTGGTGGCGACAAAGCGAAGCGGTGGCGGCGACGTAGGTGCGACAGTGTTGTGTTTGTAATGGAGGTCGTATGGATCGCGCGAAGGTTGCGGTAGGCGATAGCATGACTTTGGGGTCAAGATGGTTTTTGGTGCGCCAATGGCTGAGGACATCCATTTCTATGACGTCATATACTGTAAGGTGCCTGGTACGTGCTGCAACAAAGTACATTTGACGTCACTCGATTATTTATTTTTGCCACTGCTTTGCTTAATTATTCAATATTCACCATACAATTTGATTAGAGTAAGCAAACCAAAAGTATAACCTAATGTTCTCTGTTTTCATGCTGATACTGATAGGACTTTGATATATTATAATTAGGCAAAACATAATTTTTTCAAGGAGCATTTCTTCATTTTCATACTATAACTAGATTATTATTAGTAAAATATAAAAATCTAGTGTAATTCGGAACTATGTTAAAGAAAAATAACTATTTTGACTAAAATAATCTATACTTAACATAATTTTATAAAAAGAAATATATAAGTATAAAAAAGAAAAATAAATATAAAAAAATATAATTAATAAACTTCAAGAGAGAAATAAAGAATTATTAAACAAAATCAAACAATTAAAGCACTATTGGTTAAGCAGTTGAATAATAAAAAAATTAAACAAAAGATAATCAAATATTTAAGGAATAGATATATTACTTATAATCTTAATCTAGTAGTTAATAAATTATCTAAATTAATATCTATCTATATTATTATAAGTGATTTTTAAATACTTATTATCTTGAAAATTAAGCTAAGTATATTATTTAAACTCTTTCTAAAAAGTTTATTTCATTAAAAATATTGTAATATCAAATACAAAAAAAAATGTAGGTTCTTTACCAACTTGCTATAACAAGTAATAAAAAAAAGTAGATGTCAGATAAAATAATAAGAATAAGGTTACTAATCTATTTTCAAAACTATTCTAAGGCTTTTGCATATAATAATTTCAACTGCTTTTTATTGAAGCAAAATATCAAACTATTTATATAGAATAATAATATAGAATAGTAGAATAAATAGCTAAATACAAAGTATAAATACTATTATAGAGAATAAAAGAAAGAAAAGGAGATAAAGGATTTGAGCTTCATTAGAAAAATGATTAATTAATCTACAAACTATTTTACTAAGAGCTGTAAACTATTTTACTAAGAGCTATAAACAAAATAGCTACAGATATAGATGCTAGTTATAGACTATAAACTATTATTAGTGAACAGCTATAAACTACTCTAAAACTTTACTAGAACAATATCATGAACCACAAATACCTTTAGAACAATATTATAAACTACAAACTAGCTAGAACAGCCTGTGAACAACCTAAGAACAGCCTATGAGTACAGATGCTAGTTATAGACTATAAACTGAAAATAGTTTCCTAATATTGAATACCTAAAAATACAAGAGTTAGGATAGAAAATAACTCTACAGAGCTATGTAATCAAAGAGTTATTTTATTTATATATTACTGATATATATAATATATAATACTAAGGTTTAGCAAAGCCATATATTCGATAAAAGACTAAAGTCTGCAAATTTGTTATCATATTTAGTTACAAGCTAGGAAAGGCTTGTCTTTGAGTCTAGAAGTAATCTTGATATTTCTTAACCTTACTTTGATATACTGCTATTGCTAAGATAAAGCTATTAGTATATTGTAACTAAATATTCTATCTTTTTATATTTTATATAAAGTATAGACCTTTCTACTTGAGCTATAGCTTAGCTGACTATAAAGATTCTATAATACTTATATAGAGTAAGACTTATTTTCCAATCTATAGTGGTACTATATTAGCTTTCTTATCTTGATTTGCATATTGTTGTTTCTAAGCTTTTTTGATAAAGATGACTATCTTATATTATATAAGCTAGAGTCTAATAATGTCATATGAGATATATATCCAGAGTTGATCATCATAGGTCTCAGAGTCTTGTATTAGATAATGAAATTTGCAGCTAGGCTTCCTTTCATAGATAAGCTTGAAAGAGCTGAACTTTATTAATTTTTATTAAATTGTTTATATAGTAAAAAGAGTGCTATTAAAGTAATAGTCTTATATATCTTCTTAACTGATAATCTTAGTAAAGATGTTCTTAATTGTTTGGTTAGTTTATTCTATCTATCTATTCCCTTAGAGGTGCTAGGCTATTATCTAAATATATTTGATATAGTATATTTGTTCTAACTCTTATACTAATTTATTAAGGAATTCGGTACCATAGTCACTTGTAATTTCCTTAAGTACCCTATATCTGCAGATGATATCCATATACAAGAACTTAATAACTATTTGTATATCAGTATCCTCAATAGCAACTATTTCAATATACTTTATAAAAAAATCTATTGATAAAATAATATATCTCTTCTCTGTTAGTATGATAGATATCAGACCTATAATATTAATACTGATATGTAAAAATAGCTTTGCTCAAATTATTGCTGATCTTATTTTCAGTATATTCTTTACTTATACTCATTTTTGATATATATTATATTATCATATATACTTCACTATATTATCTTGTATTGCTAGCTATTATATATAACTTTATAGTCTATAATATATATTTACCTAACTTATATAGCTGGCAAGATGATGGTTATATGCTAGCTTGATAATATTATTCATCTTTTCTTCTTATATGACTGATACTAGTATTCTATATCTCTTATGATAAAGTATTATCTCTTTCAACTTATATTGCTTCTCTGTTATTACTAATATATTTTTTATCTACTTATCTATATCTTCCCTTATCTTATATATTACCAACCAAACTACAAGATTATAGTATAATATTCAGTTTATTGAGGTAATACCCTACCTTAGGCACTATGCAGAGTTCTTAAAAGTATATCTGCATTTTGATATTTACTTCTCTTATAATACAAAATTTTAACATTATACTCTTATAATATAACTATCTAGCAGCTATATATTCTATATGAGTTCTTTATGTCAAAAAACCACTTAAGTATACTATGGTCAGTGATAACCTTGAAGTATTAGCTGATCAAATAGTATCTCAGCTTCTTAACAATTTAAACTATTACTAAGTATTCAAGCTTTATTGGGCTATAGTCTTGTTTCATCCTAGATATCATTTGACTTTGATAGAGAATAACTCTTTCTCATTCTCAGTTATTGTCTTAAGATAGGATCACACTAAGTTTTATAGAGCATGTATCCATATATAGCTGAAATATTTCACTCTAGTCAGATTGTGCTAGAACTAGCTTCAAACAAAGTACAAACTTGATTGTATTGAAAGTCTATTGCTACTCATCATGCTAGCTAAACTGAAGATCCTTGTATAGTAATCAATTAAGAGAAGCAGTGATCTCTACAAAGCTTTGGATAAACTATTGATAATATATAGTCAAGCTTAATATCAGAAAAATAGTTAATTAATTTATAAACTATTTTACTAAGAGCTGCAAACTATTTTACTAAGAGCTACAAACAAAATAGCTATAAACACAGATGCTAGTCATAGACTACGAACTATTATTAATAAACAGCTGCAAACAGCTATAAACTACTCTAGAACTCTACTAAAATAATATTATAAACTACAAACTGGCTAAAACAGCCTACAAACAACCTGCAAATAGCCTACAAGCATAGATGCTAGTCATAGACTATAAACTGAAAATAGTTTTCTGATAAGAAAGGCTTTAGTTATTATCTAGTTGGTAAATTAAAGAAACTTGACAATAATGATAATCTTCTCCATGTCAGTTCTTAGACTATTCTTGTCAATGATGAAGTTTAGAATTTGGATATAATCAGTTATAAATATATACTTATTTGGCTTTAAGAAAAGACTTTTCTATCATAGTCTAAGTAAGACCTCCTATAGGATTACTAGGTGAGCTTCAAATGTTTTATATAGATTGTTATATTATTGATATAGACCAGAAGATCTTTTTCAACCAGATCTCTAAATATTCTATTATTATTTACTAGAATATAGCAAGGGTATTATATAGTCTAAAGGGCATCTTCAGATATTCTCATTATCCTTTTATCATAATGTAAGCTGTTTATTTGATAGCTTGGGGTATAAGACTGATCTGGAAAAATCTAGAGAACAGGTCAATCATGAAAAGCTATTTTGCTCTAGACTCTAGTATGCTCAAGATATCATTGATCAAAGATAAAGAGAAGATATTCTTTCTTGTAATATCATTCAATAGCTAGAAATTATAACATTACCGGAGAGCAAAGGTACTAGGATAAGGATGGATGAAAAGCCCTATAGGCTATATGATCACTATATAACTTCAGTATCTTCAAGTTACTTGTTTTCTTCTTATTACTATTCATAATAAGTTAGTGATATTCTGTAGAGTCTTTGCTTAATAGAAGCATAGTTACTCATATTAATATTATAGAAGTACTTAGGTTCACTGACTCAAATTTCCTCAAAGCTTATTGCTAGAATGTTTTTGAACTCATGTATGAGTTCTCAAATAGTAGTCTATTATTTGCTAATTATATTCTTACCAATCTTATAACTATATCAGTTAGTCTTTTATTATCTATATTCTTTCTTAGTAATCTCCTTTCTTACTATAACTGTATATATATCCATCATATAGACTTTATATATTAATATCTAGGTAATAGAGTCTCCCTTGTAGGTGTAGATTGTTTCTCTCAGATCATGGTTACTGAGGATAAGCTTGAGTTTACCCTTATAGTTTGGATCAATAATTCTTTCTATCTTTAAACCTTGGAGAGCTAACAGGCTCCTTGGGCAGATTCATCTAAGATATCTGTTTAGAAAGCTAACACCTTTTAAGTATATTTCTTAAGGCTTGATCACAATATTCTCAGTAAGAGCTAGATTGATTTCTATATTATTCAGATTGACTTGGCTCAGAGGTATCATTTGGTCTGTCTCATGTATGAATAATACTATATTCTGTTTGATATAGTAGTCTTTATCTTCTTTATTATCACTATCTACCATTTGTAGTTAGATGCTTCACTCCATATTGAGTGGTATCTTGTATTTGTGACCTTTCTATTTAATCCTTATCTTGCAGATATCCATATTGATAATAGCTTCAGTTTTGGCTAACTATTTATTCCTAATTGAAAGATTATAAAAGGCAGTATCAACAACTATAGCTATTATAGAGATAATAATCTTTCTAAATTGAATAGGGAGGTTAAAGACCTTTCTTAGCAGAGTCAATATATATCTATTAGTAACCAACATTGTTTGCTTTATAGCTACTTCTATATTAATTGATTCTGTTAAGTAACATCTTGCTAATAATACAATCTCCTACTCTGGTATTAATGATGTAAGAGATCATTGTTTCTTCAAATCTATACTAGGTATAGACAAAGAACTTCTTGAGTTAATCAGTTTTGGCTTTGGCTTATATTATATTAACTTCTATGATTTCTCAGCTTAGATTCTGTGGTAAGATACAGTATACTTGCTAATATATCATTGGATGCTATAAAAGCTCTCTGATTGGCACTGATATCTCTATCTCTAAGAGCTTCTTCCTAATGTCAAAGTCATATTTGCAGTATCTATATAGCTTCTTTTTCTTGTTACTTTCAACTATTAATATATTCTCTTAGCTTTATTTTTAGATTAACTATTAGAGCTTCTTATTGAAGATATTATCCTCTACTTTTCCTTTGTTCTAAGCTTCTTAACTATTCTAGCTTAGCTTCAAGGTTGCCTTAGGTAGTGTACTATATGGGGTACTAGTATCCTTCTTAGGTTGGCTAAGTCATTAATTAGGGAGAGCAGAGTAAGCTTTATAAGCTTCATAAGCTTTGCAATCTTCATAGCTGTTATTATTATTATCCTTGTTATAATTGTCATAATAATCTCTCTTAGCATTATAGCTATCATCATAACTATTATAACTATTATTATCATTATTACCAATTTCAAATTATATAATATTTATCTATCTATATAACTAAGTAATGTAGATTGATTCAATTAGACATTATACTGCTGTATACCTATACTTTATGCATTATTAATACTATATGCAATCCTATTATATATGATCTCTCTTACCATAGCAAAAATATTCTATAGTCTTCTTCAAGAAATCTTTATATTAATAATTACTATGATAGCTTAGGTATAGTCTTATTGGAGCTTTTTCTAGGTCTGTAGTAAACTGTTAAGCAGATATACAAGCTTCTAACCTCCTGTCTATATTGGTGATGTGAGTAGTTATTTAGCTTATAGCTTTAGTCAGCTAGTCAATAGTAGGGTTACTCTTGACTTAGGGTCTTATTAGAGCATTCTACTTAACTGTTGTAGGTTTAATATCTCAAGACTTGAGGTTAACAGCTCCAGATATAGTAGCTTACAAGTGAGGAGTAAGAGTTTGATAGTAAGTATTCAGCTGATCTCCTGTATATACTGACTATAGCTTCTGTATATAGTTAATCTTTCCCTTTAGGTCTAAGGTAACTGGTGATGATCTGACCATAGTGGCTACCTCTTTATATAGTCTATCTATAAAAGATATTTCAGCAATAAAGTCAGTAGTAGTAGTGAAGTATTCAACAAGTATAATATTATATCAGACTTGAGTGTAAAATATTAAAAAACTTTTAGTTGATCTTTACTGAATACTTTATAGTTGATCCTTTAAGTTTTGCTAAATGTCTAATATGTAGTAGATAGTGCAAAGCTAAGCCTTAGTTGTCATAAGCTATATTATATTAGAAGCAGGATCAATGATAGAGTTTAAGGCTGTCACTTTAATATTAAAAGTAATTTAACAGATCCTTGAAGGGTGATATATAGTATAATATATTGTTGAGCCTCAGTATAACTTTTGATAGTAACAAAGAGCTTAAAACTCTAGAGGAACTATATGACTGATTCAGTAGATATATAACCTATAAATATAATTAATTTTCTATTATGATGGATGAGAGATCATTTGCTAGCTAGAATGTAGTATTAGTTGTAGAAACCTATTTAGATTCTTTACTAAATATAATATCAAATACAAAAAAAATATAAGTTCTCCACTAACTTGCTATAATAAGTAATAAAAAAGTAGATATTATATAAGATAATGATGTTGAAATTTGATCTTCGAATGTGTGTTTTGGGGGTAAGGAGTACACTGGCTCATGAAGCCAAATATGCATATATTTATTAATGCTAATATATGATTGGTCAATACAGATAATGATCATCTAAGCTATGATTGAGTGACATAGCATTGATCATCAATGAGAGAGATATAATAAGCTAATAATTTCAACACTCCCCCTACTTGACATATCTTGATAAATAAAACCAAAAAATAAAATATTCAACTGTATATTACAAATAGCATCCATAAAGTATATTTACTACAAATAACTATATGTAAAATACTACTTGAGTGATAAAAATGATATAGTAAAGGAAATAAAAGTTTTTGAAGAAAAAAAGGTTAGTTACGTAAGCCTATTTTTGTAATCAACATTTCAAGTCTGGGTTGCGCAAGTGGCTTGGTTAATGCATCAGCGATCATTTTATCTATTGCTATATAAGCAATATCTATTATCTTTAATTTAACTTTCTCTCGAATAAAGTGGTGCTGAATGTTAATATGCTTTGATCAAGTATGATTAATTGAGTTTTTGGTGAGGGCAATTGCTGATTGGTTGTCTTCAAATAAGGTTGTCACACAATTCTGTAAATATCCTAGCTCATCTAATAGGGTGTGTAGCCAAATGGCTTCTTTCGTTGCATGTGCTAATACCATATATTCTGCTTCAGTTGTTGATAGAGCAATGGTTAGTTGGCGCTTGCTTGACCAGCTGATGGCTCCCTCTGATAGGTTGAAAATATACCCCATGGTTGATCATCGTGTATTAATGTCTCCTCCCCAGTTGGCATTACTGAAACCAATTAGTCTTAGATCCTGATCGTATCCAAGGCACAGCTTATAATTGGCTGTTCCTTTAATATATCTTAATAATTGTTTGAGGGCATGGTGATGTTTTTGCATTAGATTGACCAAAAATTGACTAATGATGCTAACAGCAGCAGCTATATCAGGTCTCATCCTGATCATCAGGTACATTATGCTATCGATCATTTGTCTGAATAGATTTTGGTCTGCAGATTTTCCCCCTTCAGCTTTGAGTTAAATAGATGGATCAAGGGGTGTACTGATTAGCTTGGCATCCATCATGTTAAACCTTATAATGATTTGATTAGCGAAGTAACTTTGATCAATTATGATTGTGTGTGTTTTTCAATTACATATGACTCGAATACCCAGAAAATGTTTAATTTTGCCACAGTCCATCATATCAAATGTATTGCTAAGCTCCACCTTGAATTTGTTCATCGTTTCCATCGAATCAGCCAGAATTAGTAGATTATTGACATATATAGCAATAATTATCAGTGATTGATTATCTTGTTTTCTTCTTAGATAAATGCTGTGATCTGATTGTAGTCTTCTAAAATTTGATTGGCTGAGGTAGTTGTCAATCTTCTGATTCCACATATAAGGTGATTGCTTTAGTCTATACAATAATCAATTGAGCTTACACACAGCTCTCGGTGACAGCTCCGATTGGTCAATTCCTTCAGGTACTATCATGTAGATCTCCTCATCAAGATCACCATTCAGGAATGCAGTTTTTATATCCATTTGGTGAATTTCTAAGTTTAGGACTGCATCAATCGATAAGAGTGCCCTGATCAATGTGAATTTCGCCATGGGAGCAAATGTTTCATTGTAATCAATTCCTTGCTGTTATGAATATCCCTTGGCAACTAGTCTCGCCTTGTATCTGGCAACTGATCCATCAGTGTTGAGCTTCTTTTTAAATACCCATCTACATCCAATCGGCTTGCATCCTACAGGCACTTCAGGTACAATTGTCCACATATCATTATTCTTAAGTGATTTAAGCTCTTGATTGATCACTTCCTGCCAAAGCTTTGTATCAGGCAGAGAAATTGCTTTCTTGTAGGTCATTGGGTCATTAGTCGATTCAATTAAATTAGCTTCTGGCATATAATCTTGCCAAATTTGTAGAGCTTCAGTATCTATCAATTGTTCGATTGGCTCTTAGGTGTTGTCATCATCATTGTTATAGCCTAGCCATTTTACCAGATATTGCCTTTTTTCATCAATCTTACATTCTCCGATGATCGCTTCAATGACATATTCTTAATCTTCTGGGTTGACGATTGTTGGGGATTTTAATATAATAGATTCATCAAATGTGATATCACAGCTGATCTCTATCTTCCTATTAGTTGAATCCCAGAGCCTGTATGCCTTCTTTTCATTATGATAGCCAATCATTTTAAGCTTTTTGGATCAGGGCGCCAGTTTCGACCTTTTTCCTTTGTAAATATACATATATGCATTAGCCCATATGATGCGCAAGTTACTAATATCAGGCTTGTGACCATGCTATAATTCAAATGGTGAAGCACTCTCCTTATTAGCTTGCATTGGCAATCAGTTATGTAAATATGTAGCACTTGTGGCAAGTTTAGCCCAAAGTTCATTAAGTATATTGGCAGTGATTTTAACAGCCTAGATCGACTTCATCAATGTCCAGTTATATTATTCAGCAACACCGTTTTGTTGCGGCATGTCTGGTGTTGTCATTTCATGATGAATTCCATTTTTGATTAAAAATTCACACATCTCAGTATTTACATACTCTCCCCCTCCATCAGATTGGAGAATCTTCAGTTTTCAGCCTGATTACATTTCGGTGAATGCCTTGAATACCCAGAATCGATCAAATGTATCACTTTTGTTATCAATAAAATATATTGTAATATAGCGAGTAGTATCATTGATGAATGTTAATATATATTTTGCTCCATTGACTGATGGCATGAGCATCGGCCTGCACAGATCTGAGTGCACCCTTCCGATAGGCTCTATCGATCGATTCTTCACATATCCGAAAGGCTTGCGGTGTGACTTTGCGTGTTCACACCTGGTGCATATTTTGATTTGTCCAGTCGACAGCTACACATCTCCAAGCCCTGTAACAAATTTGTTGATTGATTGCAGAGTATTTCAGCCCGGATGGCCCAGCCGGTGATGTCATAATATATAGTCATCAATCTTGGAATTGGTAATGTTTGCTTCTAGCTCTGGTGATGTCAATAAATGAAATAAGTTACCATTAGCTTGTCCAATTTTGATTTCCTTGTGATCTGTACCGATTTTAATTACTGATCCATCGCTTTTGAAGGTTATGTCATTTCCATTACGTATCAACACCTGTATAGATATTAAATTTCTGGTGATTTCCGGTATATATAAAATGTTCTGTAATTTCAGCTCGTCGTCGAGCTCAATCGTCCCAACATGCATGGCACGTAGCTTTTCATTCCCTGCATATATAACTAAGCCGTCGTGCTCAGTCACCATCTCGAAAATCTCCTATTGGTTGAACATATGTTGTGTGGCACCTGAATCGATGATAGCACCAATCGCTAGATTTGCTTCGGCTCTTGGTTTAGCCTTTTCTTTTTCTGTTTTTACCTAATCATTGAATTTGTTATATTAGAATATTCCATGTTCTCCCTCACAGACGTAATATTTCCGAGGGTATCTTCGAAAATTCCCATCTCAATGGGCTCTGCAATCGCCACCTCAGTCGTCTCTGTCATTATGATGACTTCCTTAATTGTTTCCATTATTGTTGTTATAGCCTTGGCCTCGTCCAGCACTTCTGCCTCAGTTGCTGCAACCACTGCCTTGATAACCATCTCAGTAGCTGTCTCAGTCTATCACATGGGCTTCGTCGTGCCTCTGCTTACTATCCAGGTCGAACCTGATATATGCGAGTTGTAAAGCCTCCAGCATTGTCGGCATATTCTCCTACATAAATATTAATTTCTGGTATCTGGGGCTTAGACCTCAGAGATATTGCGGTATAGCTTCTGTGTCAGTCATATCTTCGATTTGTACTATAATTCGGTTGAACACGTCATTATAATCTTTGATCGATCCCTTTTGCTTCATCATCACAAGCTTATCACACATTTGTAATAATTGTTCCATTGGTGCATATTTTTGCGTCATAGCTTCTTTAAGCTTATTTTATGAATCAAATTCTCCCAATGTATTCATGTACCTCCGTAGCCACATTCTAGCGTTGCTTGTAATTTTACTGATCGCTGCATTGACTTCCTCCTTTTATACTAATAGATTGGCACTGGTGATAAATTGCTCTATAGTATCAAAGTAATCAAACAATCTGGGTGTGCCTCCTGACCCATCGAATTTGTTGATCGATCTCAGGTACTCCTTTGCCAGATCGTTAAGCTTTGTTAATGTTGTTAGTAATAGTGATTGTATTTGTATTTGTGACATGTTGCCTTCTGTAGCTGCATTCTGATTAGTTGGCACACTGGGTGATGCATTTGTTTTGTTGATTTTTGCCATCAATTTGCCCAATAGGGTTACCAGTATATCTAATTTATCTTTCTGATTTCTGATCATTGTAGCCATCTGTTCCTGTCAATTGAGGCTAAATCCTATATTGCTCTGATAGTTGCCATCCAATCCTTCATCATCATTAAGGGTTTGATATCTGTTGTCTGTTTTTGATTTAGACTACAATCTTATCAATCTTGTTACTGACGACAATGTGTATAGATTTTCCATTTCATTGTGTTATTGAATGCTATGTTGTTATGTGTTGTTTATTATGTTGTTTTATCACGGTGTCATTTGTTGCATTGTTTATTGCATTGTTTGATGCATTGTTTACAATGTTAAATAAATGCTTACTATAATCGCAGTTGTAATTGCTATAATTGCATAGATCTCAGGTTGTTGAGCTACAATTCGAGTGGCTCGGGGCTCATAACCTGTTGAAATTTGATCTTTGAATATATGTTTTAGGGGTAAGGAGTACACTGGCTCATGAAGCTAAATATGTGTGTATTTATTAATACTAATATATGATTGATCAATACAGATAATGATCATCTAAGCCATGATTGAGTGACATAGCATTGATTGTCGATAAGAGAGATATAATAAGCTAATAATTTCAACTAATGAAAATAAGAGTGTTAATCTATTTTTGGAGCTATTCTAAGGCTTTTGTATATATAATTAATAAGAAAACAACAATTTCAACTGCTTTTTATTAAAGCAAAATATCAAGCTATTTATATAGAATAATAATATAAAATAGTAAACAAATAGCCAGGTGCAAAGTATAAATACTATTGTAAAGAATAAAAGAAAGAAAAGAAGGTAGAAGATTCAAGCTCAAATATCTGAAAATATAAGAGTTAGGATAGAAAATAACTCTATAAAGCTATATAATCTAAGGAGTCATTTTATTTATATATCACTGATGTATATAATATATAATATCAAGGCTCAGTGAAGCTATATATTCAATAAAAGACTAAAGTCTGCAAATTTATTATTATAATATAATTAATTTACTTATAGACTACTTTATTTTAAATTTTAAATAAATATACTTTATAAGTATTAAGATAATATACTTTACTAATTTATTAATTAAAATAAAATATATAGATATTTTAGGCTCAGTTATAATTATAATAGGTAACTGCAGAATAATATTTTATCTTTTAATATAGAATAATTCTAATTAATAAGGTTTCTTTATTTTTTTTACTAATTTGATATTTTTATTATAATAGTTTTATTCTAATTTAGCTTTAGCAAGATACTTTTTATACCTTTTTAATAAGTTTTCTTTTTTATAAGCTTTGAATTATAAATTATTCTATAAATATTAATAAGTATTATATAAATCAGTTTAAAAAGTTATATAGAGTTAACTAATATTATAATTTATAAAATATATTATAATAATAAATTTATAAAACTTTAGTCCTTCATTATAGAATACTAGAACATATGACTTTATTAAGCTTTGGTATCTTATATACTATATGTATCAATGATATATAATATTGTAACAGCTGACCCCTAACTTGCTTAATTTCTACAAATTTAGTACTATGCTTGATTTGGAGTTACTGTAATCTCCTATTCCCTTCTATTTTTAGTTAATGTCATTTTTAGTAAGCAATCTTGCCACTAGCAACAAATGTAGTTTTTAGCAACTAATCTCATTTTTATCAATAAAATATTATTTACAGTTATCGAATCATACTTGTAGTGAAATCTTTCTTATTTGTTCTTTTAGTTTCTTCAATTTTGTATAAATACTCTCTCTATTTCTATCTAAATAAATCAGTTTGTATAGAGTATTGGAATATCTCAATATCAGTTATAGTAAAGCCTGAAGAGTATAATATATTTAGCTATAGTAAGGATATACAAAGAGAGATATCATATCTATAATTCTAAGTATTCTCACTTGGTACATTCAAATGTGAAATGACTGATTATTAGTATATTTGTTACAATATATAAATACAAATCCTTGAATTACAACTCTTTAGATTATTATGTAATTATATAGTTCTGTAGAATTGTTTTCTATCCTAACTCTTGTATTTTTAGATATTTAAGTTTAAATTCCCCACTCTCTTTTCTTTTTTTTATTCTTTATAATAGTATTTGCACTTTGCATCACTGGCTATTTATTCTACTATTCTCTTATTATTTTGTATAAATAAGCTTAATATTTTGCTTCAATAAAAAGTAGTTGAAATTGTTATCTTCTTATTGATTATACATATGAAAAAGCCTCAGAATAGCTCCAAACAAAAAATAGATCAGTACTTTCATCCTCATCATCTCACTCAATATCTACTTTTTTTTTTATTATTATATTTTATATTATAATATTATATTTAAGTATATATAAAGTACTATTTTCTTCTAAATAGCAATTTATAAATTTTGATAAAATTTAAAAGAAAATTCTTTACTATAGTAGCTATATTTATATTAATAATTATCTTAGTTTTTTACTATAGCATTCTTTTTATATTATTATAGAGCTATAAGAGAAGACTATTTTTTAGCAAATAATTTCTAATATTTTCAAAATAGGTATAGCTAATTTCTAGTATATTTAAATAAATATTTTAGTAAAAGTATATTGTAATCTTAGCAATATAATGTTTTTTTTTTATTAATATAGATCTTATTTTTAAGATAGCAACTAGTACTTATAGATCTATTATTTATAGACTTAAGTTAAGCTATTAAAAAGATATCTTATTCTAACTTAAAAAAGAGTCTAAAAGGCTTTATATATTCTAGCAAATACTTCTTTAGGAACTTTGAAAAAGTAATTATAACTATAGTTTACTTTTAAGAACTCTATTGCTTTTTTATACTTAGTCATTATACCTATATAATATATTTTATATTCAGTTTATCTGGTTTTGTAAAATTTCTTCTAATATATAGAAATACCTCTATCTATACAATCTTTTACTCTTTTGAGATTTTCTTTTTTTCCTTGGTTCTTGAGATATTTCTAGTAATTTTTACTTAAGTTTTTCCTTTAATTCTTCCTGGTAAATCTCATAAGTAATTTCATTCTTTATCTAAATATTCTTTAATAGCTTTTGTGTCAGATATTTTGAAAATGTATGGTGCAATTTTTTCGCCCCACTCTTTCTTCAAAATGCTTCTGATGGTGCTGTAGTCCATAGTGATTTTTATATAGGAGTAATCCTATTGATTCCGATAGGTACTCATAAACTTGAAATGTTAAATTGACACTCACCACAACTCACAACAACCAACGGTATTCTCGCCATATACCGATCAACCTCTACTCCATGTGCTTCTTAATCCGGATTTTTTTTGGGAGTACGCTGCGTATACAGAAAGCCATAATCGTCATATGCCTGGAGTTTGATGACCTTTTTTTATTTTTATTTTTATTTTTTTTTTCAAGCGCTCCTTCAAAATTTCGTTGGTAGATTTTACACAGACCGAACGTTCCAAACACCGCGCGAATAAATAATAAGGTGAAAAGTAAAGCCTGCGAAAAATAAACTAGTTGGGAGTCGCGTAGGACAAGAACATGGCTCTGGGTTTGGGGACCAGTTATCACCATCCCCTACCCAAAATGAATCGCGGCGTGTCTACTGTCGGCGGCGTGTCTACTGTCGGCAACGTATCTATCTATCAGTAGCGTGTCGTCCGGCTCGAGGCATATCAGATATCCAATTCGAGTTAGGCAGTTCTACTTGCGCGCGCGCGCAGTAGAAACAGTAGTTTTTTTGTTTTTTTTTTCGCAAGAGTCGCGTTAGATCTGCTACTGGAATTCGTTGGATCATAGAGTTTTCCAGCAGTGGTTTAATAAGCGAGGCATGTGTGGCTGGTCGCCAGCGAGACGGTTGGGGAGGCAATCCGACCGGGGGAGGAGGGAGGGGGTGCGAACGGCGAACGGTGAAGGGCGCGGACTGTTCACGAAGTGGGTAGTCTCGGCTCGGAAGGGAGCCAAATCCGGGGTTATTGAGCATGGGACCGTCAAAAAAAGTCTCGCGCGTGCACATGTCCCGTTCCATAATCCATCGCTCCTCAAAGCCACCCGCCGCTCTACCGGCGTTCCATCGTCTTTTCGTCTTTTCCCGATTTCTCTCCTTGTCACCCTTTCCCTATCCGTCTACTGCCAATCCCTCCGACGACTTCTTCCCACACACCCATTCACACCCGTAAACCCTCCCCCAAATCCCTCTGATGACTGAACACGAAGACAACGGTTCACGGAGCCTGCGGAAACGCCATCACAACTCCTCCTCCTCCGTCTCCACCGCCACTACCCCAGTTACCGATAAGTCAACCGGTCCCAGGCCTGCAACTTCCGCCTCAAACGGAGGCGCTAAGAAAGTCAAGGCTGATCCGCTTAGTATCGATTTTTTGTTGACTAACCCTAAGAGTAAGTTGGCAAACCTTGATATGAAGGTAGGTACTTTTGGTATATTTTTTCAGATTGGTTTTTTTTTTTTTTAAAAAAAAAAAAAAATTGCCAAGAGTTTATATATAAGCACTAATTAAACTTCCAATCAGATAGAGTATGTCAGTTAGTGAGCTTGATTCTTATAAGCAAGAACATATAGTCCTAACATGCTATAGCAATATATCTCATTGTAGCAACAATGTAGTTTTAATCTATTCTTTACAACCTAGCAAAGTAATGTTAATCTACTAGTTTATAGTATTAATATCAGCTCTCAATACTTTTATAAGCAAATTTATAACCTTAATATAGTAGTTATATAGCCCAGTAGAGCAGATCTATTTACATCAGGAAAATATTTTCAGTTTATAGTTTGTAACTAGGAGTTTATGTTCTGTAGTAGTTCATCTTTTGCTGTACTATTCTAATGCAGTTCTGGAGTAGTTTATTCTTTTGCTATGTTGTTTTAGTGCAGTTCTAGAATATTTTGGGTGTTCTGAGGTAGTTCATGCACTGTTTGTCAAAACCAGTTAGATAATTTACTATGATAATGATGTAATTAATGGTTTTCTTGAATTATCTTTAATAATAGTCTAATAATATTAATCTTTATAATACAAATGATGTGCGCGCCCTTGGTCAGTAGCTGTAGGCATCCCGCCCACTCAACCCCATTCTAGAAAAAAGGCACCATTACAGCTCCCTAATAATCCGAAACTGTGCTTGGTGGTTCCGCACTACTCTCCAGTACCGTTTGCACTTGATTGTTCCTCACTTTCTGCTGATGTCTGTCTCTCTTCCATTCTCGCCGTACTCTGCGCCAAGCCGCTTACTAGTATAATCCCCAGAAACATGAACCCGATTCTCCAAAATCTCGCCCATACACCATCATTATCTCCCACTTTTTCGGCACTCTCCGCATCCCATCCAACCGCCTCCGCCATCCTCGCCCGCTTTCTCCTCTCTTCTTCTGCATAATGCTTTTCGTAATGCTTTCGAAAATCGAACTGCGAACCCCCTCCGGTAGAATCGACCCCGGCCTTTGCCGCTCGCTTCCGCTCCTCAGCTTGCGCCTGCGCCTGCGCGGATGTCGATCCCGTCGCCTGCTGTCGTGGTCGCACCCGGGTGGTCCTGTAGCCCGAGCCACCGGTGAACACCCCGAAGCCCAATCCGCCGCCGCCAGTGAATCCCTGCTTGACGGCCAGCTCGCGATCGTATTCGCGCCTCGTAATATCATTGCCAAGGATCGCATAGGCCTCGTTAATATGCAAGAATTCTTGATGAGCGGCCTCATTGCCCGGGTTCAGGTCGGGATGGCGTTCCTTGGAAAGCTTGTAGTACTGAGACTTGATATGCTTCTTGTCGGCGTCGGGTGGGACCTTGAGGGTGTCATAGTGGTGGCGACAAAGCGAAGCGGTGGCGGCGACGTAGGTGCGACAGTGTTGTGTTTGTAATGGAGGTCGTATGGATCGCGCGAAGGTTGCGGTAGGCGATAGCATGACTTTGGGGTCAAGATGGTTTTTGGTGCGCCAATGGCTGAGGACATCCATTTCTATGACGTCATATACTGTAAGGTGCCTGGTACGTGCTGCAACAAAGTACATTTGACGTCACTCGATTATTTATTTTTGCCACTGCTTTGCTTAATTATTCAATATTCACCATACAATTTGATTAGAGTAAGCAAACCAAAAGTATAACCTAATGTTCTCTGTTTTCATGCTGATACTGATAGGACTTTGATATATTATAATTAGGCAAAACATAATTTTTTCAAGGAGCATTTCTTCATTTTCATACTATAACTAGATTATTATTAGTAAAATATAAAAATCTAGTGTAATTCGGAACTATGTTAAAGAAAAATAACTATTTTGACTAAAATAATCTATACTTAACATAATTTTATAAAAAGAAATATATAAGTATAAAAAAGAAAAATAAATATAAAAAAAATATAATTAATAAACTTCAAGAGAGAAATAAAGAATTATTAAACAAAATCAAACAATTAAAGCACTATTAGTTAAGCAGTTGAATAATAAAAAAATTAAACAAAAGATAATCAAATATTTAAGGAATAGATATATTACTTATAATCTTAATCTAGTAGTTAATAAATTATCTAAATTAATATCTATCTATATTATTATAAGTGATTTTTAAATACTTATTATCTTGAAAACTAAGCTAAGTATATTATTTAAACTCTTTTTAAAAAGTTTATTTTCATTAAAAATATTGTAATATCAAATATAAAAAAAATGTAGGTTCTTTACCAACTTGCTATAACAAGTAATAAAAAAAAGTAGATATCAGATGAAATAATAAGAATAAGGTTACTGATCTATTTTCAAAACTATTCTAAGGCTTTTGCATATAATAATTTCAACTGCTTTTTATTGAAGCAAAATATCAAGCTATTTATATAGAATAATAACATAGAACAGTAGAATAAATAGCTAAATACAAAGTACAAATACTATTATAGAGAATAAAAGAAAGGAAAGGAGATAGAGAATTTGAGCTTCATTAGAAAAATGATTAATTAATCTATAAACTATTTTACTAAGAGCTATAAACAAAATAGCTACAGATATAGATGCTAGTTATAGACTATAAACTATTATTAGTGAACAGCTATGAACTACTCTAGAACTTTACTAGAACAATATCATGAACCACAAACACCTTTAGAACAATATTATAAATCACAAACTAGCTAGAACAGCCTGTGAACAACCTAAGAACAGCCTATGAGTATAGATACTAGTTATAGACTATAAACTGAAAATAGTTTCCTGATATTGAATACCTAAAAATACAAGAGTTAGGATAGAATATAACTCTACAGAGCCATGTAATCAAAGAGTCATTTTATTTATATATTACTGATATATATAATATATAATACTAAGGTTTAGCAAAGTCATATATTCGATAAAAGACTGAAGTTTGCAAATTTGTTATCATATTTAGTTACAAGCTAGGAAAGGCTTATCTTTGAGTCTAGAAGTAATCTTGATATTTCTTAACCTTACTTCGATATACTGCCATTGCTAAGATAAAGCTATTAGTATATTATAACTAAATATTCTATCTTTTTATATTTTATATAAAGTATAGATCTTTCTACTTGAGCTATAGCTTAGCTGACTATAAAGATTCTATAATACTTATATAGAGCAAGACTTATTTTCCAATTTATAATGGTATTGTATTGGCTTTCTTATCTTGATTTGCACATTGTTGTTTCTAAGCTTTTTTGATAAAGATGACTATCTTGTATTATATAAGCTAGAGTCTAATAATGTCATATAAGATATATATTTAGAGTTGATCATCATAGGTCTCAGAGTCTTGCATTAGATAATGAAATTTGTAGCTAGGCTTCCTCTTATAGATAAGCTTGAAAGAGCTAAACTTTATCAATTTTTATTAAATTGTTTATATAGTAAAAAGAGTGCTATTAAAGTAATGGTCTTATATATCTTCTTGACTGATAATCTTAGTAAAGATGTTCTTAATTGTTTAGTTAGTTTATTCTATCTGTCTATTTTCTTAGAGATGCTAGGCTATTATCCAAATGTGTTTGATATAGTATATTTATTCTAACTCTTATACTAATTTATTAAGGAATTTGGTACCATAGTCACTTGTAATTTCCTTAAGTACCCTATATCTGCAGATGACATCTATATATAAGAACTTAATAACTATTTATATATCAGTATCCTCAATAGCAACTATTTCAATATACTTTGTAAAAAAATCTATTAATAAAATAATATATCTCTTCTCTATTAGTATGATAGATATCAGACCTATAACATTAATACTGATATGTAAAAATAGCTTTGCTCAAATTATTACTGATCTTACTTTCAGTATATTCTTTACTTATACTCATTTTTGATATATATAATATTATCATATATACTTCACTATATCATCTTGTATTGTTAGCTATTATGTATAACCTTATAATCTATAATATATATTTATCTAACTTATATAGCTGGCAAGATGATGGTCATATGCTAGCTTGATAATATTATTCATCCTTTCTTCTTATATGACTGATACTAATATTCCATATCTCTTATAATAAAGTATTATCTCTTTTAACTCATACTGCTTCTCTGTTATTACTAATATATTTTTTATCTACTTATCTATATCTTCCCTTACCTTATATATTACCAACCAAACCACAAGATTATAGTATAATATTCAGTTTATTGAGGTAATACCCTACCTTAGGCACCATGCAGAGTTCTTAAAAGTATATCTGTATTTTGATATTTACTTCTCTTATAATACAAAATTTTAATATTATACTCTTGTAATATAACTATCCAGTAGCTATATATTCCATATGAGTTCTTTATGTCAAAAAACTACTTAAATATACTATAGTCAGTAATAACCTTAAAGTATTAGCTGATCAAATAGTATCTCAGCTTCTTAACAATTCAGACTATTACTAAGTATTCAAACTTCATTGGGCTATAGTCTTATTTCATCCTAGATATCATTTAACTTTAGTAGAGAATAACTCTTTCTCATTCTCAGTTATTGTTTTGAGATAGGATTACACTAAGTTTTATAGAGCATGTATCCATATATAGTTGAAATATTTCACTCTGGTCAGATTGTGCTAGAACTGGCTTTAAACAAAGTACAAACTTGATTGTATTGAAAGTCTATTACTGCTCATCATGCTAGCTAAACTGAAGATCCTTGTATAGTAATCAATTAAGGGAAGCAGTGATCTCTACAAAGCTTCGGATGAACTATTGATAATATATAGTCAAGCTTAACATCAGAAAAATAGTTAATTAATCTATAAACTATTTTACTAAGAGCTACAAACTATTTTACTAAGAGCTATAAACAAAATAGCTATGAACACAGATGCTAGTCATAGACTATGAACTATTATTAATGAACAACTGCAAACAGCTATAAACTACTCTAGAACTCTACTAAAATAATATTGTAAACTATGAACTGGCTAAAACAGCCTACAAACAACCTGCAAATAGCCTACAAGCATAGATGCTAGTCATAGACTATGAACTGAAAATAGTTTTCTAATAAGAAAGGCTTTAGTTATTATCTAGTTGATAAATTAAAGAAACTTAACAATGATGATAATCTTCTCCAAGTTAGTTCTTAGACTATTCTTATCAATAATGAAGTTTAGAATTTGGATATAATCAGTTGTAAATATATACTTATTTGGCTTTAAGAAAAGACTTTTCTATTATAGTCTAAGTAAGACCTCCTACAGGATTACTAAGTGAGCTTCAAATGTTTCATATAGATTGTTATATTATTGATGTAGACTAGAAGATCTTTTTTAACCAGATCTCTAAATATTCTGTTTATTATTTACTAGAATATAGCAAGGATATTATATAGTCTAAAGGGTATTCTCAGATATTCTCATTATCCTTTTATCATAATGTAAGCTGTCTATTTGATAGCTTGGGGTATGAGACTGATCTGGAAAAATCTAGAGAACAGGTCAATCATGAAAGCTATTTTGCTCTAGACTCTAGTATGCTCAAGATATCATTGATCAAAGGTAAAGGGAAGATATTCTTTCTTGTAATATCATTTAATAGCCAGAAATTATAATATTACTAGAGAGCAAAGGTACTAGGATAAGGATAGATAAAAAGCCCTATAGGCTATATGATCACTATATAACTTCAGTATCCTCAAGTTACTTGTTTTCTTCTTATTACTATTCATGATAAGCCAGTAGCATTCTGTAGAGTCTTTGCTTGATGGAAGCATAGTTACTCATATTAATATTATAGAAGTACTTAGGTTCACTGACTCAAATTTTCTCAAAGCTTATTGCTAGAATGTTTTTAAACTCATATCTAAGTTCTCAAATAGCAGTCTATTATTTGCTAATCATATTCTTACCAATCTTATAACTATGTTAGTTAGTCTTTTATTATCTATATTCTTTTCTAGTAATCTCCTTTCTTACTATAACTACATATATGTCCATCATATAGACTTTATATATTGATATCTAGGTAATAGAGTCTCCTTTGTAGGTGTAGATTGTTTCTCTCAGATCATGGTTACTAAGGATAAGCTTGAGTTTACCCTCATAGTTTGGATCAATAATTCTTTCTATCTTCAAACCTTGGAGAGCTAGTAGGCTCCTTGGGCAGATTCATCTAAGATATCTGTTTAGAAAGCTAACACCTTTTAAGTATATTTCTTAAGGCTTGATTACAATATCCTCAGTAAGAGCTAGATCGATTCCTATATTATTCAGATTGACTTAGCTCAGAAGTATCATTTGGTCTATCTCATGTATGAATAATACTATATTCTGTTTGATATAGTAGTCTTTATCTTCTTTATTATCACTATTTACTATTTGTAGTCAGATGCTTCACTCCATGTTGAGTAGTATCTTATATTTGTGACCTTTCTATTTAATCCTCATCTTATAGATACCCATATTAATAATAGCTTCAGTTTTGGCTAACTATTTATTCCTAATTGAAAGATTATAAAAGGCAGTATCAACAACTATAGCTATTATAGAGATAATAATCTTTCTAAATTGAATAGGGAGATTAAAGACCTTTCTCAGCAGAGTCAATATACATCTATTAGTAACCAACATTGTTTGCTTTATAGCTACTTCTATATTAACTGATTCTGTTAAGTAACATCTTGCTAATAATACAACCTTCTGCTCTGGTATTGATAATGTAAGAGATTATTGTTTCTTCAATTCTATACTAGGTATAGACAAAGAACTTCTTGAGTTAATCAGTTTTGGCTTTGGCTTATATTATATTAACTTCTATGATTTCTCAGCTTAGATTCTATAGCAGGATATAGTATACTTGCTAATACATCATTGGATACTATAAAAGCTCTCTGATTGGCACTGATATCTCTATCTCTAAGAGCTTCTTCCTAATGTCAAAGTCATATTTGTAGTATCTATATAGCTTCTTTTTCTTGTTACTTTCGACTATTAATATATTCTCTTAGCTTTATTTTTAGATTAACTATTAGAGCTTCTTATTGAAGATATTATCCTCTACTTTTCTTCTGTTCTGAGCTTCTTAACTATTCTGGCTTAGTTTTAAGGTTACCTTAGGTAGTGTACTATATAGAGTACTAGTATCCTTCTTAGGTTGGCTAAGTCATCAATTAGAGAGAGTAGAGTAAGCTTTATAAGCTTCATAAGCTTTGCAATCTTCATAGCTGTTATTATTATTGTCCTTGTCATAATTGTCATAATAATCTCTCTTAGCATTATAGCTATCATCATAACTATTATAACTATTATTATCATTATTACCAATTTTAAATTACACAATATTCGTCTGTCTATATAACTAAGTAATATAGATTGATTCAATTAAACATTATACTGCTGTATACCTATACTCTATGTATTATTAATACTATATGCAATTCTATTATATATGACCTTTCTTATTACAGCAAAAATATTCTATAGTCTTCTTCAAGTAATCTTTATATTAATAGTTACTATAATAGCTTAGGTATAGTCTTATTAGAGCTTTTTCTAGGTCTGTAGTGAACTGTTAAGCAGACATATAAGCTTCTAACCTCCTGTCTATATTGGTGATATGAGTAGTTATTTAGCTTATAGCTTTAGTCAGCTAGTTAATGGTAGGGTTACTCTTGACTTAGGATCTCATTAGAGTATTCTACTTAACTGTTGTAGGTTTAATATTTCAAGACTTGAGGTTAACAGCTCCAGATATAGTAGCTTACAAGTGAGGAGCAAGAGTTTGATAGTAAGTATTCAGCTGATCTTCTATATATACTAACTACAGCTTTTATATATAGTCAATATTTCCCTTTAGATCTAAGGTAACTAGTGATGATCTGACCATAGTAGCTACCTCTTTGTATAGTCTATCTATAAAAGATATCTCAGCAATAAAGTCAGTAGTAGTAGTGAAGTATTTAACAAGTATAATATTATATCAGACTTGAGTGTAAAATATTAAAAAACTTTTAGTTGGTCTTTACTAAATACTTTATAGTTGATCCTTTAAGTTTTGCTAAATGTCTAATATATAGTAGATGGTGCAAAGCTAAACCTTAGTTATCATGAGCTATGTTATATTAGAAGCAGGATCAATGATAGAGTTTAAGGCTATCACTTTGATATTGAAAGTGATTTAACAGATCCTTGAAGGGTAATATATAGTATAATACATTATTGAGCCTTAGTGTAACTTTTGATAGTAACAAAGAGCTTAAAGCTCTAAAGGAACTATATGACTGATTCAGTAGATATATAACCTATAAATATAATTAATTTTCTATTGTGATAGGTGAGAGATCATTTGCTAGCTAGAATGTAGTATTAGTTATAGAAACCTATTTAGATTCTTTACTAAATATAATATCAAATATAAAAAAAATATAAGTTCTCCACTAACTTGCTATAATAAGTAATAAAAAAATAGATATTATATAAGATAATGAAAATAAGGGTGCTAATCTATTTTTGGAGCTATTCTGAGGCTTTTATACATATAATTAATAAGAAAACAACAATTTCAACTGCTTTTTATTAAAGCAAAATATCAAGCTATTTATATAGAATAATAATATAAAATAGTAAACAAATAGCTAAGTGCAAAGTATAAATACTATTGTAGAGAATAAAAGAAAGGAAAGAAGGTAGAAGATTCAAGCTCAAATACCTGAAAATATAAGGGTTAGGATAGAAAATAACTCTATAAAGCTATATAATCTAAGGAGTCATTTTATTTATTGTGACGGACTAAAATATATTAACAGCGAAATACTCTGATATTGAGTAAGTGCAGAAAATACGTTTCAGGGGTCTTAGCGGTTTATGCGGTAGCGTCTTAAGAAGGGTGTCGATGTAGGTGTTAACTAGCAAGAATAAAATGCGATTGATT
>RBNK01000214.1:0-33098 GCA_003990785.1 Endogone sp. FLAS-F59071 | reverse complement strand
ATTTCATCCTCGTGAGTTGTCTTTCCTGTTTTTGCCATAACTGTTGGTTTGATAGTATCCTCCTTAGGTGGTTCAGTTGATGCAGATACCATTTGGACTACAGGTATTCCAGTGCTGAATTTCCTGCATAAGTCTTGTGGTAACTTGTCATATAGGGATGCTGAATGTCCTGCTTCGGTATCCCAAAAGGCCTGTGCCATCCTGACTTTCTCTTCCATACTTCGAGGGCCAAACCTCTTGATATGGCATTGGATGTCTGCGGGTAAGCCATTCATGAACACCATTTCTCGTACAACCGGGCTAGTTTCTCCACAAAGTTGCATATACTGATCGATGGTATTAACCCAGTCTTCCGGGCATTGATTGATTGACATCTTCATGTTGAATAGCTGTTCCTTGATTGATTCTCGCTTCTGCTCGGTGAAATACTTCTCCTCTAGCCAGGCTCTTGTAACCTCCCAATGAGTAGTGGCTAATGCTGCGGCAGGGGGGTTATTTCCAGCTGCTGTTGTGGCTGCGAGGATTAATCCTCCTAGTCCAGTGGCTGCTACATCTGTCAGGGCCACTCAGTATGCTTCTCTTGCAGGTCCTCTGAGTTGGGCGGCCAGGATAGGCAACCATCAGGTGCTGACCGTTCCTTTGGCTGCGAAGTAGCTCTCCAAATCATCCAGGAATTCTCGAACATATTCCTTGGTGTATCTGTAAAAGGTAGGTAGTCTGTCTGTCATAGTTTCTTCGTCCTCTTGAAGTCTTCTTCTAGATAGTTGTAGTAATGCGGGCAGTGGCGGTGGTAGTGCCGTTCTTGCTTTTGTCTTCCACTATGGGTTTCGGCAAGTTCGGTTACGCAATATAGGTAACAAATCGGTCGATGTGTCGATTGATTTCCTGCCAGTCGGCACCAATTGTGATGGACTAAAATATATTAACAGCGAAATACTCTGATATTGAGTAAGTGCAGAAAATATGTTTCAGGGGTCTTAGCGGTTTATGCGGTAGCGTCTTAAGAAGGGTGTCAATGTAGGTGTTAACTAGCAAGAATTAATTGCAATCGATTGAATAAAGTGTATCTGTTAGAATCTCGAAACTATCCAATTGCTTACTCCTTGAGTAAGGCTTCAGTATCCCTTGGGTTATCTGTTTGTAAGCTTCCTTAGCTTGTTGCAGTCCGAATTTTATTGATAATTGCGAGCAGGGTATTTATAAGAAATTACAAGGTGCTATACGGGCAGCTACCCAGGTTACTACTTGAATTTCTAATTGGCTCAGCTAAATATAAGGTACAAATTGATATAATAAATGATATATCAGGTTATAATATAATTAGGCGATGAAATAATATATCAGATCGAAATACTATTTTAGGTTATAGTGTGATTGCAGATCTCAGCAACGTTACAAGTTTCAGCAACGTTACAAGTCTCAGCAACGTTACAAGTCACATGACTATGATCTTCACATGATCAAATTGTATGTCGTCACAAAATGTTCTGTCACACTATTCAACTCAAAGCTGAAGGGGGAAAATCTGCAGACCAAAATCTATTCAGACAAATGATTGGTAGCATAATGTACCTGATGATTGGGACGAGACCTGATCTAGCTACTGCTGTTAGCATCATCAGTCAATTTTTGACCAATCCAATGCAAGAACATCACCATACCCTCAAACGATTATTAAGATATATTAAAAGAACAGCCAATTATAAGCTGTGCCTTGGATGTGATCAGGATCTAAAGCTGATCAGTTTCAGTAATACCAACTGGGGAGGAGACATTAATATATGACGATCAACCATGGGGTATATTTTCAACCTATCAAGGAGAGCTATCAGCTGGTTAAGCAAATGTCAACCAACCATTGCCCTATCATCAACTGAAGTAAAATATATGGCATTAGTACATGCGACAAGAGAAGCTATTTGGCTACACACCCTATTGGATGAGCTAGGATATTTACAGAATTGTGCGATAACCTTATTTAAAGATAACCAATCAGCAATTGCCCTCACTAAAAACCTAATTAATTATGCTCGATCAAAGCATATTGACATTCAGCACCACTTTATTTGAGAGAAAGTTGAATCAAAGGTGATAGATATCATTTATATGGCAACAGATGAAATAATTGCTGATGTATTAACTAAGCCACTTGCATGACTTAGACTTGAAATGTTGATCGCAAAAATGGGCTTACATAACTAACCTTTTTTCTTTCAAAAACTTTTATTTCCCTTATCATGTCATTCTTATCACTCAAGTAGTATTTTACATATAGTTATTTGCAGTAAATATACTTCATGGATGCCACTCATGATGTATAGTTGAATATTTTATTTCTTTTTTCAAGATATGTCAAGCAGGGGGAGTGTTGAAATTATTAGCTTATTATATCTCTCTCTCCCATCAATGATTGATTGTATATCACTCAATTGTGGCTTAGACAATCTTTGTCTGTATCGACCAATCATATATTAGCATTAATAAATATACGCATATTTGGCTTCATGAGCCAGTGTACTCTTTACTCCAAAAACACATTTGGAGATCAAAACTTCAATATGTAAATTAATTAACCATTTTTCTGATAATTCTATGCATACATCAGATATAATATTGTACTTGCTATCTACCAGTAATAGTTGACTTTGTAGCAAAAACTGCATTTATGAGTAGACTATATAAAAACCTAGCTGTAATGGTCAAATTATCTTCAATTATCTTAAACTTAATAGTAAAAGTTGATTATATACAGAAACTTTGGGCAGTATGTATAGGAGACTAGCTTAATACTTATTATCAAGCCTTAGCTCCTCATCTACAAGTAATAGTATCTGAGGTTGATAAAAAACCTTAATAGGATATCAAGTCAGCAATAGTAAATTAGAATATGATTATATCTATAAAGAATACTCAAAATGATCCAGCAATAGAGTAGCTGATAAAAGCTATGAGAATGATAGCTTATATTGCAAACTTAGACAGAAAGCTAGAGGTTTGCAAAGTACCTGTACAACAGTTTATTGCTAATATAGGAAGAACCCCAAATAAGCCCTGCCCAGACTGCTATGATAATTACTAGTATTGAGATTATTCAAGAAAAACATCAGAATATTTTCAATATAGTAAGAATAGTTATATTCAATGTGATTGCCTACAGTACCAATGGTATAAGGAATATAGATATATTATAGCATAGTGTTAACAGAAATAATATAGCTACAAGATCAAGTAAATATAGTATAATTTAAGCTTGATAATGAAGGTAATAATAACATTGAAGCTTATCTAGTAGTTCTTGGACAAAGACCTGGCTAACTAAGAAAGAATACTATAGTACTATATACTGTACTTAAAATAGTTTTAAAGCCAATAAGTTAAAATAAAGAAGAAATAGATAATGATTTCAATAGAGAACTTTAACAAATAATATAGCAACAAAGTAAAGAGAATGATATACCAATGATTGAAAGTAATAGGGAGAAAAGATATATAGATATCATAAGTATGACTTTGATTTAGAAAAAAAGTTTTTGGAAATAGAAATATCGATACTAATTGTAGGACTCCTACAATATCCAACAATGTATCAACAAGTACACTAGGTCTTATTACAAAACCTAAGCTGGAAGATAACAGAAATTAATATAGTACAAGAAAAAGACAAGTTTGAGAAATCTTTGACTTATACTCAATGCAGAATTGAAAAAACAATAATTCCTTATATTATTAATACTGGAGCAGGTAGCTGTATTATCAGTAAATTAATACTAGACTGAATTGGTTGGCAGATAGAAGTAGCTACAAAATAAACAATATCAGTTGCTAATAGATATGTACTAACTCCATTAGGAAAAGTATTTGATCTTCCTATCCAGTTTGAAAAGATTATTATTTCTACAATAGCTTTAGTAGTTAATGCAGCTTCCTATGACCTTTTGATTGAAAATGAATAGTTAACTAAGACTCAAGTTATAGTTGATATGGGAGCTTGCAAAATGAGAATTAAGTAGAAGAGCTATAAGTATAAAGTATTACTTGATGTAGAATGAGGTATTCAGCTACAAATAGTAGATAATAGTGATAAAGAATATAAAGACTATATTACTAAGCAAAATATGGTATAGTTTGTAAATATATCTGAAAATATTATATCTTTGGAGCAAGCTAATTCTAATAATGAAGAGATTAATCTAACACTTGCTGAAAATATTGAGATCAAGCCTTAGGAAATATATTTAACTAAAACTGATATTAACCTTCAAATTCCAAAAGAATATTATAAAGAAATTTATCTAAAAAGCTCATTAGCTCTTACAGGGCTTAGGACAGAAGGGAAAGTTATTGATGTAGGCTATAAAGGTAAAGTTAAGTTAATTCTTAGTAATTGTAACTCTAGAGAAACTATTTGAGCTTATAAAGAAGATTATATTGCACAAATAGCTCTATATAAGATACAGAATAGACTGTCTAAAAAAGATATCAAATCTAACAAAACTAGATTAGATACTTATACAGTTATAATAAAAAAGAAAATTACTGAAAAAGAGTATAAACAACAAAAAACAGATTAGTATGGATATAAAATTGGTAAGAATATAACTTTTGAACAATGAAATGCAATAACAGAACTAATGTATAAATTTGAGAATATTCTTACAACAAGTTTTGAAGAAATCTAAATTAGTGAGCCCAAGTACTTTCATGATATTGATATAGGTAATTATACTCTTATTAAGTAAAATCCATATAGAATACTACCTACTTATTGTGAATGGCAAAGAGAAAAAAATAAATGACTTGAGAGAACAGAAGTTATATAGTGATCATATAGTCTATAATGATTTCTCTATATATTAGTACTAAAGAAAGAAGCTGAGCCTGGTATTTTTGCTTCCTAACAATGTTATAATTATCAGCTATTAAATGATATTATAAGAAAAGATACTTTTCCTTTACCTTTAATTGATAATATTTTAAGTATACTAGAATCTAGTATAGAATGGTTATCTGTAATTAATATGTTTTCTAGATTTTTTCAGATTGAGCTTATATTCCATGCTATAGAGAAAACAGCCTTTGTTATAACTAAAGAACAATTGAAGTATTTAAGAATACCTTTAGATTATATAATACTCCAGCAACATTTCAGCATATGATGAATAGAATATTTAGAGATTTGATTGGTAAGGGCCTCTTGGTATATATTAATAATATAATAATTTGTTTAAAGATATTTGAGGTATATCTAGCACTTTTACAAGAAATATTAGTCTAATTATGATATAAAGATCTTTTTTTAAAGCTAAGCAAATGTACATTTACAATTAACTATATTCAGATATTAGGCTTTGTTATTAATAAAAATGGTCTAAAAACAGATCTAGAGAAAATTACCACTATAGCTAAGTTTTCTCAACCTATAGATAGAAAAATAACTAGAGTATTTCTGGGACTTACTATATATTATTAATGGTTCATTCAGGGATTTGTAAAGATTGCTACCTCCCTTAACTAGCTATTAAGAAAAGACCTTCAGTTTAGTTAGCATAATGAGTAGTATCAAGCTTTTAAAACAATTAAGTTTATACTTTGTTCAGAACTAGTTCTAGCATAGCCCAACTAGAATAAGATATTTTATCTATATAGTATAATAGAACATTTTGTGATAACATATATTTTGATTATGTGAGATCACAGTCATATGACCTGTAATAACATTGAGACTTGCAATGTTATTGAGATCTGCAATGATATTATGACCTAAAATAGTATTTTGATCTGATATATTATTTCACCGTCCAATTACATTATAACCTGATATATCATTTTTATATTCTAGCTAATCAATTTATATCTTATATTTAGCCAAGCTAATCAGAAATTTGAGTAGTAATCTGGGTAGCTGCCCATATAGTACCTTATAATTTCTTATAAATACCCCACTCACAATTATCAATAAAATTCGGACTGTAACAAGCTAAGGAAGCTTATAACAGACAACTCGAGAGATATTGAAAGCCTTACTCAAGGAGTAAGCAATTGGGATAGTTTCAAGATTCTAACAGATACACTTTATTTAATCGATTGCATTTAAATCTTGTCAGTTAACACTTACATTGACATATTACCCTTCTTAAGACACTACCGCATAACTCGCTAAGACCCCTAAAACATATTTTCTGTATCTGCTTAACTTCAAGTATTTCACTATTAATATATTTTAGTCCATCACAATTGGTGCCAACTGGCAGGAAATCAATTGATACCTTGACCAATTTGTTACCTATATTGCATAACCGAACTTACCAAAACCCATAGTAGAAGACAAAAGCAAGAACAGCACTACCACTGCCACTACCTGTATTACTACAACTACCTAGAAGAAGACCTCAAGAAGATGAAGAAACCATGGCAGACAGACTACCTATCTTTTACGGATATATTAAGGAATATGTTCAAGAATTCCTGGATGATTTGGAAAGCTACTTTACAGCCAAAGGAATGGCCAGCACTCGATGGATCTCTATACTGGCTGCCCAACTTAGAGGACCTACAAGAGAAACATACCATATAGCCCTAATGAATGCAGCAGCCACTAGACTAGGAGGATTACTCCTTGCAGCCACTGCAGTAGCCGGAAATGGAGCTACAGCAGTAGCAATAGCCACCACTCATTAGGATACTATAAGAGCCTGGTTAGAGGAGAAGTACTTTACTGAACAGAAGCAAGAATCAATCAAAGAACAGCTATTCAATATGAAAATGTCAATTAACCAGTGCCTGGAAGACTGGGTCACTACTATCAATCAGTATATGTAACTCTGTAGAGAAACCAGTCCAGTTGTGTGAGAAATAGTATTCATGAACAGCTTACCTGCAGATCTCCAATGTCATATCAAGAGGTTTGGCCCTCGAAGAATAGATAAGAAAGTTAGGATGGCACAGGCCTTTTGGGACACCGAAGCAGGACATTCGGCATCCTTATATGACAAGTTACCACAAGATCTATGCAGGAAATTCAGCACTGGAATATCTGTAGTTCAAATAATATCTGTAACAGCCGAACCACCTGAGGAGGATACTATCAAACTGACAGTCATAACAAAAACAGGAAAGACAACACATGAAGATAAAATGGAAAAGATTACTAAGATGTTCTCTGAAATAACAGCATATATAGCCAATCTTGAAGCTAAGGTAATCTGCTAGAATAAGCAACCGAAAGGAACCTTTGTCACTGAAGAGTGCAACAAGACTGAAATAAATTATTTCCTCTATAGAAGACATGGTCACTTCGCCAAAAATTGCCAAACTAGGAGTTGAAAGGAAGGATGGGAGAAAGAGAAAGAAAAGAAGGCTGACCATGCCAATGTAGTGCAAGAAATTGAAGAAGAAGATAAAGAATTCAATGAAGAATATCTGGAAGCCTACCCTGTCGAAACAGTTAGCCATACAACTATGAGGAAGATTCCCTACCCAAGGAAGAAACCAACTCAAGAACCTGAAGTTGTCATTGAAAAGCCTAAGAAGCTAATATAAAGACAACAGCTGAATGAAGATCAATGGGACAAAGCCTTCAAACAAATAATGCAACCTGGCGAGACAGTTATCTCAACCACTGGAGATGAAGAAATGACCAATCAGGAAGAAAATAAGGAAAAGAAGCCTAGGAGGGTTAAAGAATTTGAATACGACCCATGGCAAGATATTGCCAGTCAAAATGCCAACATTACCTTTAAACAACTCTTCCAGATCACACTATTAACAAAGCAAAAGATGAAAACACAGATTACTGAAACCAAACCAACCATCTGATTTGAGGAAGTTAATACCACCGAAGAACAAGAAGAGTGAACCTATACTTCATCTGCCTATGCACAATGCAACATTGGAGGACTAGCATGCTCAGTCATTATTGACACTGGAGCAGGAGTCAGCATTATCACCAAGCATTTCCTAGACTGCCTGAGATGAGATATCGATAAACCTGCTACCTCCACATTGGTCGTCACAAGTGGAAAAAGCAGTGTACCTTTAGGAGTACTCTGAGAAGTACCAGTCTAGTTTGGAACAGAAATTTTACCTATTAGAATGGTTATCACCAATGTACAATCCTATAATGCCATCTTGGGCAACAGCTGGTTAAAGAAAGCTAAAGCCAAAATTGACCTGGATGCATAAAGGTTAATCTTCGTTAACTATAGAAGAAAGTTCAGCATACCCCTAGATATTCAGAAAGGAGTGGTACCAAAACTCACTCAAAGACCAGAAGATGAAAATGACATAGATGAAGAAATAACCTCTGGACAGGTGCACCTCAATATAGTAGAAGAAGAAGAAGCTAACATAGTAATCCATAGTGAATATCACCATCTGATACCTGTGGAGAAGAACCAGTTGGTTGAGTACAATATGAGGAATACTAGATGTCCATTTTGTGAGCAATGCATCTATTGTGCCAAAATAATATGCACTTGCAGTAATACAAAGTTGATACCTTACTAGGATACCTTGGAGATGTATCTACCGACCGAGAAAAGGATCAAGAAACCAAGATTGTCACAGACCTGCCGAAGGACTCCACCCTCAATGAATCATGGACTGTATAATGGAAGGAACCCTCATCTATTTGCAGACAATACTGGAGAAGTATGGGACTGTTTTTGGATGAATATTAGATATATCGGCAAAGAACATCTTTGAGGAAACTGCAACATCTACCTGTAAGGATGCTATTGAGATGAAGTCAACTCTTATGATCTTTGGGAATGCGAAAACTGGGTCAGATATCTGGATGAACCATACGATATCAATTACCATGGGATATAGAAGGAACGTTATAATCAGGAATAGGAACAGATAGTACTTGAAGAAAATGGAGATGAAAAAGTACCTGATGAATGGAGCAATGAAGTGTACACTACTCAAACATTTATAGAAGTCAGAGCCTTATTCCAGGAAAATGATGAGGACAATGGACCTACTCTAATCGAAGAAAGCAACTCAGACTCAGAAGAAGAAATTATCATGCTTGAAGAAATAATTCACTCTGACAAACATATCAGCATGCACTATTGGTGGTAGAAGGACTTATGGCAGAACCTACCTCAAGATACAACTTATGAACAGTGGAAGGAACTGAAGATCTCTACCTTTGAAGAAGTATTCACAGTAGAAGAAAAAGATACAGCAACTTAAGTTAAGAAACTAATAGAAAGCGCAATCATACCAAAGAGAAAAACTGAGGGAGCCACAGGTTATAACCTATATGCAGATGAAGACTGCACCCTAGAACTGAAATCATCAGCCTTTGTAAAAACTGAAATCACTATCGCTCTACCACTTGGACAATGTGTACAAGTATGGGCAAGAAGTGGACTTTATTGTAACTCTGGAATAGGAGCCTTCCCTGGATTAATAGACAAAGACTACAGGGGAGAAATTAAGGTTGGACTAGTTAACTACAACTACAGCCAATTCAAAGTATACCAAGGAGATCAAATTGCCCAAATGGTGATCATCAAATGTGAACAGCAACCTTTGAAGGAAGTGAAAAACTTAGAAGAAATACAATGTGGAAGAAAAGGATTTAGATCGACTGGACAAGCAAACATGATAATGGAGAGACTAGATGACCAGGAAAATGCCAAGAAGCACATCTACTCTCTCAATGAAAACCTGTTACCAAACCAGAAAAAGCAGTTACAAGATCTACTGAAGGAGTATGAGGATATCATCACAATCAGTTTCAAGGACCTGTTGAACCAAGCCTTCTTCACTCACCATATCAACACAGGAGATGCTAAACCAATCAAACAAGTACCCTATAGATTACCAGCCAACTATTATGACTTTGTATGAAAGCATGTTCAAGAGCTATTGGAATCAGGAGTGATTATATAGTCGAAAAGTCCCTAGGCATCACCTATCAGCATAGTACTAAAGAAAGATAGATAGAGAATGGTTATTGACTATCACAAGCTGAACTTGGTCACTAAAAAGCATGCATATCTAATTCCGCACTCAGAGGACCTACAAAATATGTTGAAGAAGGCACAAATTTATTCAACTCTGGACCTATGGACAGGATATAATCAAATTGGAATGATATCCAAAGTACAGGAGAAATCAGCATTTGTGACACCATTCGGATAGTACGAATTTACAAAAATGTCCTTTGGACTCTGCAACGCACCTGCCACCTTCCAGGCTGCGATAAATGAGATCTTCTATGACTTGATTGGACATGGAGTGATTGTGTACATCAATGATATCAACATTTACATGGAGAACTTTGCAGAACACATGGTGATCCTGAAGGAAGTATTTGAATGACTCAGAAGACATGGACTAAGGATCAAGCCAACAAAATGCTACTTCGGACAGAAGAAAATTGAATACCTTGGATTTATAATTGATAGAAGAGAAATCTACCTAGACTTGAAGAAAACTGAAATTGTCAAGGCCTTCTCAACCCTGCAAGATAAGATAACCTTATGAGGATTCCTAGGACTGGTTCAGTTCTATAAAAGGTTTATCTCTAGTTACTCTGAAATTGCTGCACCCCTGCACATGTTGCAAAGAAAAGAAAGAGTATAGGAATGGATGTCAGCTGCACAAACTATCTTCAACCTGATCAAGGAAGCACTTACCTATGCACAAGTTATGGCAAGACCAGATCTCACAAAAGTATTTAAGCTGTATACAGATGCATCGTCATTCAGACTTGGAGCAATTTTAGTGTAAGATGATAAAGATGGAGAGCATGTGATTACGTATGCAGGACAAGCCACCCATGGAGCAGAACCTTCCTATGAAGCCACCTAACTGGAATGTGTAGCAGTTATTTGGGCCATACAACACTTCTGCCACTTCCTGATTGGAAAACAGTTTACCCTGATAATAGACCACTCAGCCTTCAAATAGCTTTGGAATAAACCAAATCTGACAGGAATGTATGTGTGATAGCTAGCCATACTGCAGGAGTATGACTTTATGATGCAATACAGAAAAAGATGAAATCATCAGAATGTGGACACCCTCTCACACCTACCCTAATTTATCTGAGATTGACACCCCGAACCAAAAAAAATATACCTATCTAATGGATACTAAACTTTATAATGGATATTTGAATTACCTCAGTAACCTAACCTTTACTGGGACAATGAATGAAAATGATTAATGGCTTATATGGACAATGGCACTTAACTATTTTATTAAGAATAATATACTTTACTGATAACACAGAGGACAGATATGACTTGTAGTTCCTGAACACAAAAAGCAGATGGTACTTTAGGCCTCTCATGATCATCAGCTGGCAGGACACATAGGCATAGATAATACATATCAATGATTATCAGAAAAATATTATTGGAAGAACATATATGAAGATATTATAGAATACATCAGAAGATGCGACACTTGCCAGAAGAGGCACTGAAGAAAGGAAGTTGAGACCTTACAACTAATTATACTTGGAGGACCCTTCGAATATATTGGAATAGACATTGTTGGACCACTACCAAGAACACTTAGAGGAAATCGATACATTGTAGTAGTAGTAGATTACCTAACTAAGTACCTCGAAGCAAGAGCCTTGCCCCTTGCAGATGCCCTTAATATTGCACCCTTTATCTATGAAGATATTATCTATGAAGATATTATCTGCTGCTATGGAATACCCTATGAAATAACCTCTGATCAAGGAACCGAATTTATTAATGAATTCATGCAGATATTGACACAATACTTCAGGATCTGCCAGATAAAGACTACTACCTACTATCCCCAAGGAAATGGACTCACCAAACAGACGAATCAAACTATCAAGAACACGATTACTAAAGTAGTACAATCATAAGGAAGAGATTGAGACTTGTACCTACCTTCCGCCTTATTTGCACTACAAACAATGAAACAAGAAATAACAAAGTTCACCCCTTTTGAGCTCACTTATGGAAGGAAAGCTCATCAGCTGGTAGACCAAGTAATAACTACCCCAGAACCCAGCTACACCTCCTGAGAAATGCAAATTGAGCATTATGTGACAAAGGAAATTCAAGAATTACATAATGTCCGAAACAAGGCGAGAGAATTTATTACTATTGCACAAGATCAACAAAAGAAGAATTATGACAAAGAACATAAGGAAACTGAAAAATTGAAGATTAGTGACCAAGTATTATTATACTGGAATATAGTAGAGTCCTCTTAGTTAACAAAATTGGACTTGAAGTAGGAAGGACTATACTACATTGCGAGTATAAAAGGAACTACATATCAGTTACAAAAAACAACAGAAATAATCTTACCCTATACTGTTTACTGAAACTACCTCAAGAAGTACTATACCCCACTGGAACAACTTCTATGAAGTCTAAGTTAGCCTGATTGAGGTATACCAACATATAGAACCCCTGGAGGACTTTGAAGAGATAGAAGGATTGACCTTACAGAAAACCTAAGCAATTCTATACAACATTCAGAAAAGACAACACTTAGCATGAATCAGTGAATGGAAAGAGTACTACCAAATCACATAACTTTGGGAAGAAGAAGTTGAACATATTTGGAACCGAAAGGATAGAGAAATCTGCTAATGAGCCCTCAAAGAAGCACTCTCTGCCTATGCTACAAAAATGGCTGAATGGATTTATCAACTATTCAAGCACAAGCCTAGTGCTCTGAATCACTTTCGGTGCAGCCTATTCCAAATACACCAACTTACACAAAGTGACTTAAAAGAATTAGAGGAAGAAGTAAAACAGCTACAAAGAGATTTCTCCGAGTTAGAACTATACCTTAAAGTCTAACTCATAGAAAGGAAAGAGATGTGACAGAACATTTTGTGATGACATATATTTTGATCATGTGAGATCACTGTTATGTAACCTGCAATAACATTGAGACTTGCAATGTTATTGAGATTCACAATGATATTATAACCTAAAATAGTATTTCGATCTGATATATTATTTTTATATTTTAGCCAATCAATTTGTATCTTATATTTAGCTGAGCCAATCAGAAATTCGAGTAGTAATCTGGGTAGCTGCCTATATAGCACTTTGTAATTTCTTATAAATACCCCACTTGCAATTATCAATAAAATTCGGACTGCAACAAGCTAAGGAAGCTTATAACAGACAACCTGAGGGATATTGAAAGCCTTACTTAAGGAGTAAGCAATTGAGATAGTTTTGAGATTCTAACAGATACATTTTATTTAATCGATCACACTTAAATCTTGTTAGTTAACACTTACATCGACACATTACCCTTCTTAAGATGCTACCACATAACCCACTAAGACCCCTAAAACATATTTTCTGCACCTGCTCAACTTCGAGTATTTCACCATTAATATATTTTAGTCTATCACAATAGATATATATTTTACAGAGCTTGAAGCAGTTCTATTATAGGAAGATGAACAAGAATAAGAAAGAGTTATTCTTTATCAAAGTCAAGCAACATCTAGAATAAAACAAGATTATAGACTAACAAAGCTTGAATGCTTAACAGTAGTTTGAGCAGTTAAAAAACTTTGATATTATCTTATTGAATAGTATTTTGAGATAATTACTAATTATAGTATATTTAAGTAGCTGTTTAATATAAAGGACCTTTATAGAATATATGCATGCTAGATTGTTATACTTTAAGAATATAATGTTAAGATTTTATATTATAAAGAAAATATATATCAAAATATAGATACACTATCTAAAATTCTATATAGTGCCTATGGCAGGGTATTATCTCAATGAATCAAATATTATACTATGATCTTATGAAATAGTTAATAATATATAAGGTAAGACAAGATATAGATAAGTGGATAAGAATAATATTAATAACAGCAGGAAGACAGTATAAGTTAGAAGATATAATACTTTATTAAAAAAGATACAAAAAAAATTAGTATCAGTTATATAAGAAGGAAAAACAAATAATATTATCAAATTAGTATATGACTATCATTTATCTAGTCATATAGGACAGAAAAATACTTATTATTAACTTTAAGACTATATATAGTAGCCAAGAATGCAAGATAATGTTACAAAATATATATAGTAATATAATATATATCAGAAATGAGCAAGAGCAAAGGATATATTAGAAACAAGTTTAGCAGTAATCCAGGTAGAGCTATTTTTACATATTAGTATTAATATAATAGGCCTACTATCTATTATACTTATAAGGAAGAGATATATTATTTTATCTATTGATTTCTTTACAAAATATATTGTGGCGGACTAAAATATATTAACAGCAAAATATTCACTGTAGCATATCTTAGGGTCTTAGCGGGTTATGCGGTAGCAGCTTTGAAGGGTGGGGGTGACTAGCAGGAAAGTGTATTAAATAGTGAATGTAATGTAATAAGCTTTGTCACAAATAAACTTCTCTCTCTTTAACTATTCTTCTGCAAAGTCTATTTAGACTTTGCAGGATTATCTCTCGGGTTGTCTGTAAGAAGCTTTCTTAGCTTGTTGCAGTCCGAATTTTATTGATAATTGTGAGTGGGGTATTTATAAGAAATTACAAGATGCTATATGGGCAGCTACCCAGGTTACTACTTGAATTTCTGATTGGCTCGGCTAAATATAAGGTGTAAATTGATTGGCTAAGGTATAATAAAATGATATATCAGGTTATAATGTAATTGGGCAGTGAAATAATATATCAGATCGAAATACTATTTTAGGTTATAGTGTTATTGCGGATCTCAACAATGCTACAGGTCTCAACAACACTACAAGTCTCAACATTGTTGAGAGTCACATGACCTGTGATTTCACATGATCAAATTGTGTGTCATCACAAAATGTTCCATCACATCTCCTTCCTTTCTGCAAGTTAGACTTCAAGGTACAGTTCTAACTCGGAGAAATCTCTTTGTAACTGTTTTACCTCTTCCTCTAGCTCCTTCATGTCATTCTGTGTCAGTTGATTTAGTTGGTGCATACTGCATCGAAAGTGATTCAAAGCACTAGGCTTGTGCTTGAATAGTTGATAAATCCGATCGGCCATTCTTGCATTATAGGCAGGGAGTGCTCCTTTAAGGGCTCGTTGACAGATTTCTCTATCCTTCCAGTTCCAGATATGTTCAACTTCTTCATCCCAGAGTTGTGCAATTTAGTAGTATTCCTTCCATTCATTGATTCGTGCCAAGTGTTGCCTTCTTTGAATGTTGCATACAATCAATCGAGTCTTCTGTAAGGTCGATCCTTCTATCTCCTCAAGGTCTTCCAGGGGTTCTATATGTCGGTAGGCCTCGATCAGGCTAACTCGGACTTTATGGAAGTTGTTCCAATAGGGCATGATATTTCTTGAGGTGGTTTCGGTGGACAGTATAGGGTAAGATTGTTCCCATCGTTTTTCATAACTAATACATAGTTCCTTTTATACTGGCAATATAGTATGGTCCTTCCCATTTTGGGTCCAATTTTGCTGACCATAAGGACTCTACTATGTTCCGATATAGTAATACTTGGTCACCAATCTTCAATTTCTCGGTTTCCTTGTGTTCCTTGTCATAATTCTTCTTTTGTCGATCTTGTGCTATGGCGATAAATTCTTTTGCCTTATTTCGGATGTTGTGTAATTCTTGAATTTCCTTTGTCACACGATGCTCGATTTGCTTTTCCCAGGAGGTGTGGCTGGGTTCCAGGGTGGTCATTACTTGATCTACCAGCTGATGAGCTTTCCTTCCGTAAGCGAGCTCAAAAGGGGTGAACTTTGTTGTCTCCTGTTTCATTGTTCATAGTGCAAATAAGGCGGAAGGTAGGTACAAGTCCCAATCTCCTCCTTGTGATTGTACTACTTTAGCAATTGTGTTCTTGATGGTTTGATTCGTCCGTTCAGTAAGTCCATTTCCTTGAGGGTGGTAGGCAGTAGTCTTTATCTGGCAGATCCCGAAGTGTTGCATCAATATCTGCATGAATTCATTAATGAATTCAGTTCCTTGATCGGAGGTCATTTCATAAGGTATTCCATGGTGGCAGATAATATCTTCATAAATAAAAGGTGCAATATTAAGGGCATCTGCAAGGGGCAAGGCTCTTGCTTCAGGGTACTTGGTCAGGTAATCTACTGCTACTATGATGTATCGATTTCCTCTAAGTGTTCTTGGTAGCAGTCCAATAATGTCTATTCCAATATGTTTGAAGGGTCCTCCAGGTACAATCAGTTGTAAGGTCTCGACTTCCTTTCCTTGGCGCCTCTTCTGGCAAGTATCGCATCTCCTGATATATTCCCTAATGTCTTCATACATGTTCTTCCAATAATATTTTTCTGATAGTCATTGATATGTGTTATCTACGCCCATGTGTCCTGCCAACTGATGGTCATGAGAGGCCTGAAGTACTATCTGCTTTTTGTGTTCAGGAACTATAAGTCATGTCTGTCCTCTATGTCATTGGTAAAGTATATTATTCTTGATAAAATAGTTGAGTACCATTGTCTGTATAAGCCGTTGATCGTTTTCGTTCGTCATCCCAGTAAAGGTTAGATTACTGAGGTAATCCAAATATCCATTATAGAGTTCAGTGTTCATTGGGTAGGTATATTCTTTTTGGTTCGGGGTGTCGATCTCGGATAAATTGGGGTAGGTGTGAGAGGGTGTCCACATTCTAATGATTCCATCCTTTTCTGTATTGCATCATGAAGTCGTATTCCTGCAATATGGCTAGCCATCGTGCATACATTCCTGTCAGATTTGGTTTATTCCAAAGCCATTTGAGGGCTGAGTGGTCTGTTATTAGGGTGAACTGTTTTCCAATCAGGAAGTGGCGGAAGTGTTGTACGGCCCAAACGACTGCTATGCATTCCAGTTGGGTGGCTCCATAGGAAGGTTCTGCTCCATGGGTGGCTCATCCTGCATAAGCAATCACATGTTCTCCGTCTTTGTCATCTTGCGCCAAGATTGCTCCAAGTCCGAATGATGATGCATCCGTATACAGCTTGAATACTTTTGTGAGATCTGGTCTTGCTATAACTGGTGTATGGGTAAGTGCTTCCTTGATTAGATTGAAGGCTGTTTGTGTGGCTGACATCTATTCCCATGCTCTTCCTTTTCTTTGTAACATGTGCAGGGGTGTGGCAATTTCAGAGTAACCAGGAATAAACCTTTTATAGAACTGGACCAGTCCTAAAAATCCTCGTAAGGCCATCTTATCTTGCGGAGTTGGGAAGGCTTTAACAATCTCGGTCTTCTTTGGGTCCAGGCGGATTTCTCCTCCATCAATTATGAATCCAAGGTATTCGATTTTCTTCTGTCCAAAGTAGCATTTTGTTGGCTTGATCCTTAGTCCATGCTTTCTGAGTCATTCAAATACTTCCTTCAGGATCACCATGTATTCTGCGAAGTTTTCTGCATAAATGTTGATATCGTCGATGTACACAATTACTCCATGTCCAATCAAGTTATAGAAGATCTTGTTCATTGCAGCCTGGAAGGTGGCGGGTACATTGCAAAGTCCAAAGGACATTCTTGTGAATTCGTACTGTCCAAATGGTGTAACAAATGCTGACTTCTCCTGTGCTTCAGATGTCATTCCGATTTGGTTATATCCTGCCCATAGATCCAAGGTTGAATAGATTTGCACCTTTTTCAACATGTTTTGTAAGTCTTCTGAGTGCGGGATCGGGTATACATGCTTCTTGGTGACTGAGTTCAATTTGTGATAATCGATAACCATTCTCTGTCCATCCTTCTTCGGTACTATGCTGATAGGTAATGCCCAAGGGCTTTTCGATCGTACAATCACTCCTGACTCCAATAGCTCTTGAACATGCTTTCGTACAAAGTCATGATAGTTAGCCAGCAATCTGTAGGGTGCTTGTTTGATTGGTTTGGTGTCTCCTGTGTCGATATGGTGCATGAAGAAGGCTTGATCCAGTAGATCCTTGAAACTGATTGCAATAATGTCCTCATACTCCTTCAGTAGGTCTTATAACTGTTTCTTCTGATTTGGCAACAGGTTTTCATTGAGGGAGTAGATGTGTTTCTTGGCGTTTTCCTGGTCATCCAGTCTTTCCATTATCACATTTGCTTGTCCAGTTGATCCAAATCCTTTCCTTCCTCGTCATGTTTCTTCTAAGTTTTCTACTTCCTTCAAAGGTTGCTGTTCACACTTGACGATCACCATTTGAGCAATTCGATTGCCTTGGTAGACTTTGAATTGGCTGTGGTTGTAGTTAACTAGTCCAACCTTAATTTCTCCTCTGTAGTCTTCATCTATTAATCCAGGGAAGGCTCCTATCCCAGAATTATGGTAGAGTCCACTTCTTGCCCATACTTGCACACACTGTCTGGGTGGTAGGGCGATAGCAATTCCAGTTTTTACAAAGGCTGATGATTTTGGTTCGAGGGTGCAATCTTCGTCTGCATATAGATCATAACCTGCGGCTCCTTCGGTTTTTCTCTTTGGTATAATTGCGCTTTCTGTCAGTTTCTTGACTTGAGTTGCTATATCCTTTTCTTCAACCGTGAATACTTCTTCAACAAAGGTAGGGATCTTCAGTTCTCTCCACTGTTCATGAGTTGTGTCTTGCGGTAGGTTTTGCCACAAATCCTTCCACCACCAATAGCGCATGCTGATGCATTCGTTGGAGTGAACTATTTCCTCCAGTGCGATGATTTCTTCTTCTGAGTCTGAGTCACTTTCTTCAATCAGAATAGGTCCATCATCTTCATTATCTTCCTGGAACAGGGCTCTGATTTCAATGGTTGTCTGAGTAGTATAAACTTCATTGCTCCATTCTTCAGGTACTTCCTCATCTTCATTTTCTTCGGGTATCATCTGTTCTTGTTCTCGATCATAACGTTCCTTCCAAGTTCCGTGGTAGTTGATGTCATACGGTTCGTCTGGATATCTGACCCAGTTTTCGCATTCCCAAAGGTCATAGGGATTGACTTCATCCCAATAGCATCCTTGCAGGTAGACATTACGATTTCCCCAAAGACGTCTTTTGCCGATATGTCCGATATTCGTCCAGAAACAATCCCAGACTTCTCCAGTGTTGTCTGTGAATGGATGAGGGTTTCTTCCATCATATGGTCCATGATTCATTGAGGGTGGAGTCCTTCGGCAGGTCTGTGACAATCTTGGTTTCCTGATCTTCTTTTCTGTCAGTAAGTGCATCTCCAAGGTATCTTGGTCAGGTATCAACTTTGTATCACTGCAAGTGCACATCATTTCTGCGCAATAGACACATTGCTCACAGAATGGACATTTAGTGTTCCTCATGTTGTACTCAATCAGCTGGTTCTTTTCCAGAGGCGTCAGGCGGCGGTATTCATTATTGATTACCACATTTGCTTCTTCTTCTTCTACCAAGTTGAGGTGCGCCTATCCGGAGGTTATTTCTTCATCTGTGTCGTTTTCGTCTTCCGGTCTCTGAGTGAGTTTCGGTACTACTCCTTTCTGAATATCCAGAGGTACGCTGAATTTTCTTCCATGGTTAATGAAGATTAGCCTTTGTGTATCTAAGTCAATTCTTGCTTTGGCTTTCTTTAACCAGCTGTTGCCCAAGACAGCATTGTAGGATTGTGCATTGGTGACCACCATTCTGATGGGGATTATTTCTGTTCCAAACTGGACCGGTACTTCTCTAAGTACTCCTAAGGGTACACTGCTTTTTCCACTTGCGACGACCAAGGTAGAGGTAGCGGGTTCATTAATATCCCATCCTAGGCGGTCTAGGAAATGCTTGGCGATGATACTGACTCCTGCTCCAGTATCAATAATGACTGAGCATGCTAATCCTCCAATGTTGCATTGTGCATAGGCAGATGAGGTATAGGTTTACTCCTCTTGTTCTTCGGCGGTGTTAACTTCCTCGAATCGGATGGTTGGTTTGGTTTTGGTAATCTGCGTTTTCACCTTCTGCTTTGTTGATGGTGCAATCTGGAAGAGTTGTTTGAAGGTAATATTTGCCTTCTGACTAGCAATATCCTTCCATGGGTCGTACTCGAATTTTCTAACCTTCCTAGGCTTCTTCTCCTTATTTTCTTCCTGATCCGTCATTTCTTCATCTCTGGTAGTTGAAGTAACTGTCTTGCCAGGTTGCATTATTTGTTTGAAGGCTTTGTCCCATTGATCCTCGTTCAACTGTTGTCTCTGTGTTGGCTTCTTAGGCTTCTCGATGACAACTTCGGGTTCTTGAGTTGGTTTCTTCCTTGGGTAGGGAGTCTTCCTATTGGTAGTGCAGCTAACTGCTTCGACAGAGTAGGCCTCCAGGTATTCTTCGCTAAATTCTTCATCGTCTTCTTCGATTTCTTGCACTACATTGACATGGTTAGCCTTCTTTACTTCTTCTCTCTCTCGTCCTTCCTTCCAACTTCTAGTTCGGCAGTCTTTGGCAAAGTGACCACATCTTCCACAGAGGAAACAATTTATTTCGGTCTTGTTGCATTCTTCAGCTACGAAGGTTCCTCTCGGTTGTCTGTTCTGGCAGATCACCTTGGCTTTGAGGTCAGCTATATGCGCTGTCATCTCTGAGAACATCTTGGTAATCTTTTCCATTTCATCCTCATGAGTTGTCTTTCCCATTTTTGCTATGACTGTTGGTTTGATAGTGTCCTCCTCGGGTGGTTCGGTTGATGCTGATACCATTTAAACTATGGGTATTCCAGTGCTAAATTTCCTGCATAAGTCTTGTGGTAACTTGTCATATAGGGATGCTGAATGTCCTGCTTCGGTATCCCAAAAGGCCTGTGCCATCCTAACTTTCTCTTCCATACTTCGAGGGCCAAACCTCTTGATATGGCATTGGATGTCTGTGGGTAAGCCATTCATGAACACCATTTCTCGTACAACCGGGCTGGTTTCTCCACAGAGTTGCATATACTGATCGATAGTATTAACCCAATCTTCCGGGCATTGATTGATTGACATCTTCATGTTGAATAGCTGTTCTTTGATCGATTCTCGCTTCTGTTCAGTGAAATACTTCTCTTCTAACTAAGCTTTTGTAACATCCCAATGAGCAGTGGCTAATGTTGTGGCGGGGGGGTTATTTCCAGCTGCTGCTGTAGCTGCGAGGATTAATCCTCCTAGTTCAGTGGCTGCTATATCCATTAGGGCCACATGATATGCTTCTCTTGCAGGTCCTCTAAGTTGGGCAGCCAGGATAGGTAACCATTGGGTGCTGACCATTCCTTTGGCTGTGAAGTAGCTTTCCAAATCATCCAGGAATTCTTTAACATATTTCTTGGTGTATCCGTAAAAGGTAGGTAGTCTGTCTGTCATGCTTTCTTCGTCCTCCTGAAGTCTTCTCCTAGGTAGTTGTAGTAATGCGGTCAGTGGCAGTGGTAGTGCCGTTCTTGCTTTTGTCTTCCACTATGGGTTTCGGCAAGTTCGGTTATGCAATATAGGTAACAAATCGGTCGAGGTGTTGATTGATTTCCTGCCAGTCGGCACCAATTGTGGTGGACTAAAATATATTAACAGCAAAATATTTACTATAGCATATCTTAGGGTCTTAGCGGGTTATGCGGTAGCGGCTTTGAAGGGTGAGGGTGACTAGCAGGAAAGTGTATTAAATAGTGAATGTAATGTAATAAGCTTTGTCACAAATAAACTTCTCTCTCTTTAACTATTCTTCTGCAAAGTCTATTTAGACTTTACAGGATTATCCCTCGGGTTGTCTGTAAGAAGCTTTCTTAGCTTGTTGCAGTCCAAATTTTATTGATAATTGTGAGCGGGGTATTTATAAGAAATTACAAGGTGCTATATGGGCAGCTACCCAGGTTACTACTTGAATTTCTGATTGGCTCGGCTAAATATAAGGTGTAAATTGATTGGCTAAGGTATAATAAAATGATATATCAGGTTATAATGTAATTGGGCGGTGAAATAATATATCAGATCGAAATACTATTTTAGGTTATAGTGTTATTGCGGATCTCAACAACACTACAGGTCTCAACAACGCTACAAGTCTTAACGTTGTTGAGAGTCACATGACCTGTGATTTCACATAATCAAATTGTGTATTGTCACAAAATGTTCTGTCACAATATTGAGGCAATAGTAGTTTAAGATATTAATATATAGACTATTATCAAGTTTTTATATATAGATATAATTTGCATATTGTGATAGACTAAAATATATTAATAGTAAAATACTCAGGGTTGAGCAAGTGCAGAAAATATGTTTTTAGAGGTCTTAGCAGATTATGCAGTAGCAGCTTTGAAGAGTAATGTGTCAGTATAAGTGTTGACTGGCAAGATTTAAATGTGATCAATTGAATAAAGTGTATTTGTTAGAATCTTAAAACTATCTCAATTGCTTATTCATTGAGTAAGGCTTCAGTATCCCTTGGGTTGTCTGTTGTAAGCTTCTTTAGCTTGTTGCAGTCCAAATTTTATTGATAATTATGAGCGGAGTATTTATAAGAAATTACAAGGTGCTATATGGGTAGCTACCCAGGTTACTACTTGAATTTCTGATTGGCTTGACTAAATATAAGGTATAAATTGATTGGCTAGAATATAATAAAATGATATATCAGGTTATAATGTAATTGGACAGTGAAATAATATATCAGATCGAAATACTATTTTAGGTTATAATATCATTGCAGATCTCAATAACATTGCAAGTCTCAATGTTATTATAGGTCACATGATTATGATCTCACATAACTAAAATATATATCATCATAAAATGTTCCATTACATCTCCTTCCTTTCTACGAGTTAGACTTCAAGATATAGTTCTAACTCAGAGAAATCTCTTTATAACTGTTTTACCTCCTCTTCTAGTTCCTTCAGGTTATTTTGTATAAGTTGGTGTATCTGGAATAGGCTGCACTGAAAGTGGTTCAGAGCACTAGGCTTGTGCTTGAATAGTTGATAAATCCAATCAGCTATTTTTGCAGCATAGGTAGGGAGTACTTCTCTGAGGGCTTATTGGTAGATTTCTCTATCCTTCTGGTTTCAAATATGTTTGACTTCTTCTTTCCAAAGTTGTGTGATTCAGTAGTATTCTTTCCATTTGTCGATTCATGCCAAATGTTATCTTCTTTGAATATTATGTATAATCATTTGGGTTTTCTGTAAGGTCGATTCTTCTATCTCCTCAAGGTCTTCCAAAGGTTCTATGTGTTGGTAGGCCTTGATCAGGCTAACTCGAACTTTATGGAAGTTGTTCCAATGGGGCATGATATTTCTTGAGGCAGTTTCAGTAGACAGTATAGGGTAAGATTGTTCCTGTCATTTTTTGTAACTGATATATAGTTCCTTTTATACTCATGATATAGTATGGTCCTTCCCACTTTGGGTCCAATTTTGCTGACCAAGAGGACTCTACTATATTCCGATATAATAATACTTGGTTGCTAATCTTCAATCTTTTGGTTTCTTTATGTTCTTTGTTATAATTCTTCTTTTGTCAATCTTGTGCAATGGCAATAAATTCTCTTGTCTTGTTTCGAACATTGTGTAATTCTTGAATTTCCTTTGTTACACGATGCTCGATTTGCATTTCCCAGAAGGTGTGGCTGGGTTCTAGAGTGGTCATTACTTGGTCTACCAGCTAATAAGCTTTTCTTCCATAAGTGAGCTCAAAAGGGGTAAACTTTGTTGTTTCTTGTTTCATTGTTCATAGTGTAAATAAGATGGAAGGTAGGTACAAGTCCTAATCTCCTCCTTGTAATTGTACTATTTTAGCAATTATATTCTTGATAGTTTGATTCATCCATTTGGTGAGTCTATTTCCTTGGGGATAGTAGACAGTAGTCTTTATCTGGTAGATCTCAAAGTGTTGCATCAATATCTGCATGAATTCATTAACAAATTCGGTTCCTTGATTGGAGGTTATTTTATAGGGTATTCTATAGTAGCAGATAATATCTTCATAGATAAAGAGTGCAATATTAAGGGCATCTGCAAGGGGCAAGGCTCTTGCTTCGGGGTACTTGATCAGGTAATCTACTACTACTATGATGTATCGATTCCCTCTAAGTGTTCTTAGTAGTAGTCCAACAATGTCTATTCCAATATGTTTGAAGGGTCCTCCAGGTATAATCAGTTGTAAGGTCTCGACTTCCTTTCCTCAATGCCTCTTCTGGCAAGTGTTGTATCTCCTGATATATTCTCTAATATCTTTATACATGTTCTTCCAATAATATTTTTCTAATAATCATTGATATGTGTTATCTATGCCCATGTGTTCTGCAAGCTGGTAATCATGAGAGACCTAAAGTACCATCTGCCTTTTGTGTTTAGGAACTACAAGTCATATCTGTCCTCTGTGTCATCAGTAAAGTATATTATTCTTGATGAAATAGTTGAGTACCATTGTCCATATAAGCTGTTGATCATTTTTGTTCATCATCCCAGTAAAGGTTAGGTTACTGAGGTAATCCAAATATCCGTTATAGAGTTTAGTGTCCATTGGGTAGGTATATTCTTTTTGGTTCAGGGTGTCAATCTTGGATAAATTGGGGTAGGCATGAGAGGGTATCCACATTCTGATGATTCCATCCTTTTCTATATTGTATCATGAAGTTATACTCCTGTAGTATGGCTAGCCATCGTGTATACATTCCTGTTAGATTTGGTTTGTTCCAAAGCCATTTGAGGGCTGAGTGGTCTGTTATCAGAGTAAACTGTTTTCCAATCAGGAAGTGGCAGAAGTGTTGTACAGCCCAAACAACTGCTATGTATTCCAGCTGGGTAGCTCCATAGAAAGGTTCTGCTCCATAGGTGGCTCATTCTGTATATGCAATCACATACTCTCCATTTTTATCATCTTGTGCCAAAATGGCTCTGAGTCTGAATGACGATGCATCTGTATATAGCTTGAACACTTTTGTAAGATCTGGTCTTGCCATGACTGGCATGTGGGTAAGTGCTTCCTTGATCAGGTTGAAGGCAGTTTATGCAGCTGACATCCATTCCCATACTCTTCCCTTTCTTTATAATATATGCAGGAGTGCAGCAATTTCAGAGTAACCAGGGATAAACCTTTTGTAGAACTGGACTAGTTCTAAGAATCCTAGTAAGGTCATCTTATCTTGCAGGGTTAGGAAGGCTTTGATGATTTCAGTCTTCTTCAGATCTGGGCAGATTTCTCCTCCATTGATTATAAATCCGAGGTATTCAATTTTCTTTTGCCCAAAGTAGTATTTTGTTGGCTTGATCCTTAATTCATGTTTTTTGAGTTATTCAAATACTTCCTTTAGAATCACCATGTGTTCCGCGAAGTTTTCCACATAAATGTTGATATTATTGATATACACAATCACCCCATGTCCAATCAAATTGTAGAAGATCTCGTTCATTGCAGCCTGGAAGGTGGCAGGTGCATTGCAAAGTCCAAAGGACATTCTTGTGAATTCATACTGTCCGAATGATGTAACAAATGCTGATTTTTCCTATGCTTTGGGTGTTATTCCGATCTGATTATATTCTGCTCATAGATCTAGGGTTGAATAGATTTATGCCTTTTTCAACATGTTTTGTAAGTCTTCTGAGTGCAGAATTGGGTATGTATATTTCTTGGTGACTGAGTTCAATTTGCAATAATCGATAACCATTCTCTGTCCATCTTTCTTCAGTACTATACTGATGGGTGATGCCTAAGGGCTCTTCGACTGTATGATTACTCCTGACTCCAATAGTTCTTGAACATGCTTTCATACAAAGTCATGATAGTTGGCTGGTAATCTGTAGGGTGCTTGTTTGATTGGTTTAGTATCTCCTGTGTCAATATGGTGAGTGAAGAAGGCTTGGTCCGGCAGATCCTTGAAACTGATTGCAATGATATCCTCATACTCCTTCAGTAGGTCTTGTAACTGTTTCTTCTGATTCGGTAACAGATTTTTATTGAGAGAGTAGATGTGTTTCTTGGCGTTTTCCTGGTCATCTAGTCTTTCCATTATCACATTTGCCTGTCCAGTTGATCCAAATCCTTTCCTTCTACATCATATTTCTTCTAAGTTTTCTACTTCTTTCAAAGGTTGCTGTTTATATTTGATAATCACTATTTGAGTGATTCGATCTCCTTGGTATACTTTGAATTGATTGTGGTTATGGTTAACTAGTTCAACCTCAATTTCTCCTCTGTAATCTTCATCTATCAATCTGGGGAAGGCTCCTATTCCAGAGTTGCGATAGAGTCCACTTCTTATCCATACTTGCGCACATTGTCTGGGTGGTAGGGCAATAGCGATTCCAGTTTTTACAAAGGCTAATGATTTTGGTTCTAGGGTGCAGTCTTCATCTGCATATAGGTCGTATCCTGTGGCTCCTTCAGTTTTTCTCTTTGGTATGATTATGCTTTCTGTCAGTTTCTTAACTTGAGTTACTGTATCCTTTTCCTCAACTATGAATACTTCTTCAAAGATAGGCACATTCAGTTCCTTCCACTGTTCATGAGTTGTGTCCTGAGGTAGGTTCTGCCACAAGTCCTTCCACCACTAATAGTGCATGCTGATGCATTCATCAGAGTGAATTATTTCCTCAAGTGTGATGATTTCTTCTTCTAAGTCTGAGTCACTTTCTTTGATTAGGGTAGGTCCATCATCTTCATCATCTTCCTGGAATAAGGCTCTGACTTTGATAGGTGTCTGAGTAGTATAAACTTCACTGCTCCATTCCTCAGGTAGTTCCTTATCTTCATTCTCTTCGGGTACTGTCTGTTCTTGTTCTTGGTCATGATGTTCCTTCCAAGTTCCATAGTAATTGATATCATATGGTTCATCCAGATATCTGACCCAGTTTTCACATTCCCAAAGATCATAGGGGTTGACTTCATCCCAATAGCATCCTTGCAGGTAGATGTTGTAATTTCCCCAAAGATGTCCTTTGCCAATATGTCCAATATTTGTCCAAAAACAGTCCCATACTTCTCCAGTATTGTCTGCGAATGGATGGGGGTTCCTTCCATTATATGGTCCATGATTTATTGAGAGTGGAGTCCTTTGGCGGGTCTGTGACAGTCTTGGTTTCTTGATCCCTTTTTCAATTAGTAGATGCATCTTCAAGGTATCTTAGTAAGGTATCAACTTTGTATCACTGCAAGTGCATATCATCTCAGCACAATAGATGTATTGCTCACAGAATGGGCATCTAGTATTCCTTATATTATACTCAACTAACTAGCTCTTTTCCGAGGGTGTCAGGCAGTGGTATTCACTATAGATCACTATGTTAGCTTCTTCTTCTTCTACTAAGTTGAGGTGTGCCTGTCCAGGGGTTATTTCCTCATCTGTGTTGTTTTCATCTTCCAGCCTCTGAGTAAGTTTTGGTACTACTCCTTTCTAAATATCTAGGGGTATGCTAAACTTTCTTCCATGGTTAATGAAAATTAATCTTTATGCATCCAGATCAATTCTGGCTTTAGCTTTCTTTAACCAGCTGTTACCCAAGATGGCATTATAGGATTGTACATCGGTAATGACCATTCTGATGGGAATTATTTCTGTTCCAAACTGGACTGGTACTTCTCAGAGTACTTCTAAAGGTATGTTGCTCTTTCCACTTGTGATGACCAAAGTAGAGGTAGCAGGTTCATCAATATCCCATCCTAAGCGGTCTAGGAAATACTTGGTGATAATACTGACTCCTGCTCTGGTGTCAATAATGACTGAGCATGCTAATCCTCCAATGTTGCATTGTGCATAGGCAGATAAAGTATAGGTTTGCTCTTTTTGTTCTTTGGCGGTGTTAACTTCCTTGAATTGGATGGTTGGTTTGGTTTCTATAATCTGCATCTTCACTTTCTGCTTTATTGATAGTGCAATTTGGAAGAGTTGTTTAAAGGTAATGTTGGCCTTTTAACTAGTAATATCTTGCCATAGGTCGTATTCGAATTCTCTAACCCTCTTAGGCTTCTTTTCCTTGTTTTCTTCCTAATCCGTCATTTCTTCATCTCCAGTGGTTAAGATAACTGTCTTGCCAGGTTACATTATTTGTTTGAAGGCTTTGTCCTATTGATCTTCATTCAGCTGTTGTCTTTGTATTGACTTCTTAGGCTTCTCGATAACAACTTCAGATTCTTGAGTTAGTTTCTTCCTTGAGTAGGGAGTCTTCCTCATGGTCGTGCAGCTAACTGTTTTGACAGGGTAAGCTTCCAGATATTCTTCATTGAATTCTTCATCTTCTTCTTCAATTTCTTATACTACATTGGCATGGTTGGCCTTCTTTTCCTCCTCTCTCTTCCATCCTTTCTTCCAACTCCTAGTTCGGCAGTCCTTGGCAAAGTGACTATGTCTTCCACAGAGGAAGCAATTTATCTTGGTCTTGTTGCGTTCTTTGGTAACAAAGGTTCCTCTTGGTTGTTTATTCTGGCGAATTACCTTGGCTTCAAGATTGGCTATATATGCTGTCATTTCTAAGAACATTTTAGTAATCTTTTCCATTTTATTTTCATATGTTGTCTTTCCTGTTTTTGCTATAACTGTCAGTTTGATAGTGTCCTCCTCAGGTGGTTTGGCTGTTGCAGATACCATTTGAACTACAGGTATTCCAGTGCTGAATTTCCTGTATAGATCTTATAGTAACTTGTCATATAAGAATGCTGAATGTTCTGCTTTGGTGTCCCAAAAGGCCTGTGCCATCCTGACTTTCTTATCTATTCTTCAAGAGCCAAACCTCTTAATATAGCATTGGAGATCTGCAGATAAGCCATTCATGAACATCATTTCTTGCACAACTGGGCTGGTTTCTCCATAGAGTTGTATATACTGATCGATGGTAGTAACCTAATCTTCTAGGCACTGGTTGATTGACATCTTTATATTGAATAGCTGTTTCTTGATTGATTTTCACTTTTGTTTGGTGAAGTACTTCTCCTCTAACCAGGCTCTTGTAGTATCCCAATGAGTAGTGGCTAATGCTGCAGCTGTGGCTGCATTTCCTGCTACTGTGGTGGCTGCGAGGAGTAATCCTCCTAGTTCAGTAGGTGTTATATCTGTCAGGGCTATATGGTATACTTCTCTTGCAGGTCCTCTAAGTTGGGTAGCCAGGATAGGGATCCATCTAGTGCTGATCATTCCTTTAGCTACAAAGTAGCTTTCCAAATCATCTAGGAATTCTTGAACATATTCCTTAGTATATCCATAAAAGGTAGGTAGTCTGTCTGCTATAGTTTCTTCATCTTCTTGAGGTCTTCTCCTAGGTAATTGTAGTAATATGAGCGGTGGCAGTAGTAGTGCCGTTCTTGCTTTTATCTTCTACTATGGGTTTTGGCAAGTTCAGTTATGCAATATAGGTAATAAATTGGTCAAGGTGTTAATTGATTTCCTGCCAGTCGACACCAATTGTGACAGACTAAAATATATTAACGGCGAAATACTCAGGGTTGAGCAAGTGCAGAAAATATGTTTTTAGGGGTCTTAGCGGATTATGCGATAGCAGCTTTGAAGGGTAATGTGTCAGTATAAGTGTTGACTGGCAAGATTTAAATACGATTGATTAAATAAAGTGTATCTGTTAGAATCTCGAAACTATCTCAATTGCTTACTCATTGAGTAAGGCTTCAGTATCCCTTAGGTTATCTGTTGTAAGCTTCCTTAGCTTGTTGCAGTCCAAATTTTATTAATAATTACAAGCAGAGTATTTATAAGAAATTACAAGATACTATACGAGCAGCTACCCAGGTTACTACTCGAATTTCTGATTGGCTCGGCTAAATATAAGGTACAAATTGATTGGCTAGAATATAATAAAATGATATATTAGGTTATAATGTAATTGGACAGTGAAATAATATATCAGATCGAAATACTATTTTAGATTATAATATCATTGTGGATCTCAATAACATTGCAAGTCTCAATGTTATTGCAGGTCACATGATTGTGATCTTACATGACCAAAATATATGTCATCACAAAATATTCCATCACAATATATAGAGTATCCAAGCAAATTACAAGTGATTGAGAAACTAAATTTCTTAATGAACTAATACAAGAGCTAGAATGAACTTATCATATTAAACACATCTATACAACTACCTATCATCTATAAGGAAATAAATAGACAAAGTATATAAACTAAATAGTTAAAAATATCTTAGTTAAGATTAGTAATCAAGAGGATATCTGAAACTATTATCTAGATAGTGCTCTTTTTGCAGTATAAACTATTTGACAAAAGTTAACTAAATTTAGTCCATTTGAGCTTATTTATAGAAAAAAACTTAGCTGTGAATATCATTATCTAGTATAAGATATAAGATCTTATAATGATCAAATTTAGATATATATTGTATAAGATATTGCTAAATTATAGCTTATATAATGAAAAGCAGCTATTTTTATTGAAAAAGCTCAAGAAAGACAGCATGCCAATTAGGATAAAAAGGTAAATGCTGCTCAGCTACATATTGGAGATCAAGTCTTACTTTATAGAAGCATTATAGAATCCTTATAGTTAGCAAAACTTCAGCTAAAATAGAAAAGTCTATATTTTTTATAAAATGTGAAAGAACAGAATATTTGGCTTCAATATATAGATAGATCTATTCTTGCAACAGCAGTACATCAAAGCAAGGTCAAGAAATATTATATAAAATCTAAAAAAAAAAAAAAAAAAAAAAAAAAAGAAAAAAAGACTTCAATGTATAGATAGATCTATTCTTGCAACAGCAGTACATCAAAGCAAGGTCAAGAAATATTATACAAAATCTAAAAAAAAAAAAAAAAAAAAAAAAAAAAAAAAAAAAAAAAAAAAAAAAAAAAAAAAAAAAAAAAAAAAAAAAAAAAAAAAAAAAAAAAAAAAAATATATATATATATATATATATATATATATATATATTTCTTTATTCTTTTAGACTTAAGAATAAGCCTTTCTTAACCAGTGACCAGATGTGGTGTAAAACTCCTTAAGAGAGTGGTTTCTATTCTAAAACTCAATTCTGATGTTATAGCTCTTTTTCTATTTCAGCTCCTGTTGTATTCAGTACTTGGGAAACTTACTATCTAGCTTCTATTTTAACTTGCATTGCCTCCAAAACCCTCTTGTTTCAGCTTCCATTATTTTTAATACTTGGGTTTTAAGTATTTTGAAGCCTTTTATCTAACCTTATTATTCTTAGTACTTGTATATCTGAGACCTGTTTTACTGCAGCCTTCAGTATCTGGGTTTTTGAGTGTTCAAAACCTTCCATCTAACCTCCATTATCTTTGAATCATAGTTAGCTTATATTTCATTTCAATTCTATATAAATAACCCCAGTATTTTTACTTGAATAAAGAGTCAGTAGTTGGATTTATATAATTACTATTCTAGTTGAATATTCTACTCACCCAGCTAAGACAGTCACTAGCAGTTATCAAATAATGCACTCAAACTCTAAGGCAGTTATTAGCACTCATTGAATAATATACTCAAACCCTAAGGTAGTCATCAGCACTTATCAAATAATAGTAATAATATACTTAGACCCTAAGGTAATCATCTAGTAGTTATTAAATAATAGCAATAATATACTCAGACCTCAAGATGGTCATTTAACACTTACTAAATAACAGCAATAATATACCTAGACCTCTACTTTTATCATCTTTATTTGGTTTATTTAGTAAGAGCCCATATTTCATTATATCTCTTATCTAGTAGAAAACTCTATATCTATACTTTATCTCTCATTTGATGGAGAACTCTATATTCATACTTTATCTTTTACTATATTTATCAATCTTATAAAGATTAAAATTCTTTAAAATTTTCATAATAATACTGTTGTTTTTATTATTACAAGTAGAGAACAGATCTTTGAAGAAAGATATTAAATAAACTTATATATAATAGTTCTCCATTTTGCTTCAGAAATCTTGTAGTTTATATAGAGTTTACTAATTAGTAAATTTGAACTAATGATGTAAAAATAAGTTTAGAATTGTTAGATACAAATTATAAACTATATTATTAATAAGCAATATAATATAATATATATATTTTTTCTTTTTAGTTTATTATTCTTTAAAATTTGCTTTATGACTTCTTTTAAAAGCAATTTTATTTCTTTCTTACAAACCTTAAGAGTTGGTGTAAAAATACTACTGTTAGATTTCTTATTTATAGACTTAGATATATTCATATTCTTGTTCATACTCTTGTTTAAATATATGTTTATAGGCCTAGATATATTCCTCTTTTTAGGCTGACTATTATCTCTATTCTTACTCTTGCTTTTGCTTTTACTTTTTACTGCCATTACTCTTGCTTTCTATGTTATTATTGCTATTTGATAATGTATTATCTGATAAAGTATTATTCAAGTAATTGCTGAATAAATTATATCTGATTTAGTATTTGTCTCTATCTCTAAAAAGTTTATAGTACTGTTGGTGATGCCATTAGTGATTATTTCCACTATCTTCATCAAAGACTTCCTAACATCTTTAATATTTGGTTAAATTAAGCCTATCTTCATCTTTGTTAATAATTTTATAGTATTATAGATATTTAGTTATTTTATACTTTTCTGAGTCTTAGATAATACTATGAGATTATTAGCATTTGTTCAATATATCATAGTCTTTAAAGACTTCTTTATCTTGGCTGTTTCTGTTCTCATCCTCATTGATGATTTTATGGTTTCATAAGAGTTTAGTTATTTTGCATCTGTCAGAGTCCTTAATATCTTTGCAGAATTATTAAGATTTATTCAAAGTACTACTGTAGTCTTCAAAGATTTCTTTGTTTTAGTTATCTCTTTCATTCTTAGTACTCCTAATGAATTAAATCAAATCAAATCAAATCAAATCAAACTTCAAATCCTCCAAGCAGAAGGCTTAATTTTAGAATCTATTCAATCAATAATTTTCCATATCATGTGACTGTCATGTGACTGATTTGAATTAGAAGCACTAATAAAAAGAGGGTAATAAAAAAAATTGAAAGGGTAAAAAGAGATAAAGATAAAAAGAATAAAGGTAAAAAAGATAAAAGCAAAAGAGATATCTTAATTTTAACTTCATTTAGTTATCCAGAAAAGAAAAAAAAAGAAGAACTCTTTTTACATTTGTTCAGACTCTATAATACACCTAATAGTTTAGTATAACTTAATTTCTTGACAATATACTCAAACAATACCAGTGTTTTGGGCAACTT